>ONZH01016384.1:0-146373 GCA_900303285.1 Rhinella marina
ATTTTTATATGCTACATAATTAACAGATTCTGTGCTATGTGTCTCTACAAAACCAACAACTGCCGGTAAATAATTCTGTACAACATCCATAATTGCAACCCTCTTCACTCTCTCCTTCATCCCCCTAACATTACTTTTGTGCACATCTACTTGTGTAAAAAAAAAAAAAAAAAAAAAACCCAAAACATTCAACTTACCACCCTTCACCTCCCACTGGGTTTCCCTCCCTCATACCCCCATCACCCGCCCCTATCCTTGGCAGGTCCCTCTCAATGCTGATTCCACTTCCCAAGTTCCCTAACTTAAATTATATTAGGGCTTTTTGATTTTTCCCTAAGACCTTCTCTATCCATCCACCCTTTTACTTCTTCAGTGTTTGTGAAAAAATCACTCTTTCTTTAAAAATTATGCACAATTTTGCAGAGTACATTAGGGAAATATTTATATTATTAACTCTCAGCCTTTTTTTATCCATCCAAAAGCCCTTCTCTCCTTCTGGGTCTCAGCTGCATAGTCCGGGTAAATATGTATTTCCCCTCCTCCTACTTTAATCCTGTCTCTTTCCCTACTTTTTTTCAGGATGGTAGCCTTGTCCTTAGGCTCCATTCACACGCCCTGTTTTTCTTTCCTGATTCGATCCTGATCTGGATCCATTCATTTCAATGGGTCCTGAAAAAAATCAGCATTGAATCAGGAAAGAAAAACAGGACGTGTGAATGGAGCCTTATAGTTTAACACTTTAACCATCATAGTGCGTGGATAGCCTCCTGATGGTGGCGGTCTAGGCGGGGTTCTGTCTGCCCTTTCAATACTAAACAACCCTGACAAATTCTCCTCTCCTATATTCTCTTTTATTAATTTCTCCATGAAACCTATTGGGTCATCCTTTTCTTCTCCTTCAGGGATACCTGTGAATCTCAAATTACATCTCCTCGCCCTGTTTTCAATCTCTATAACTTGTTCTTTTAATTTAGCAGTACTTTCTTTCAAACTGCTAATTTCTCCTTTTACATCTGGCAAATCTCTCTCAATTTGACTGACCCTATTTTCAGTGGCTTTGCATCTCTCTCTCATTTTCCTCATATCATCCCGTATTAATGAGATCTCTGAAGCCATACTATCCACTTTCCCCGTCATTACTTCCATTGATTTAGTACATTTATTAATTGCTTCAAGGATAGTATTAAGTGATGTCAATTCTTCTCCTTCCTGTTCTTTTTTTCCCCTCCTTTACTTTTAGGGATTGTACCAGGGGACGACAAATATTTATTCATCCTTCCCTTCCCTTCCCCTCCCCTTCCTTCCCAGGGCTTAATGATTGTCTTTTAGGAGGCATTTTACTTCCAAATAATAAGTCAAATTTAAGATAACCTTATTCTCCTACCTAAGTCCTGCTTATTGCAAAAGCAGATATACAATCAATATTTCTTTCTGACAGTTATAGAGAAAAATTTTCCTAGCTACCATTAACAGCTTCAACAGGGCTCAATCTATCCAAAATACAATTAACAACAGGTTAGACTCAGTTCACAATCAATGCGATGACTTGAACACAACAGGTTAGGCTCAGTTCACATTCACAGTCCCCAATGCTTATCCTCAATACGGTGATTTAGAAACAGCAGGTTAGACTCAGTTCACATTCACAGCAGGTTAGACTCAGTTCACATTCACAGTTGCCGCTGATTATCCTCAATGCAGTGATTTAAAAACACCCGGTTAGACCAGAGGCGTAGCTAGAGGTTCAGCACAGGGGGGGCGAAACATACTTGAGTGGGCCCCCCACTTGGCTTCCCAAACGCACGTTTCCAACTTCACAGGCACATACTACTAGTTGTGGTTATAATATTGTATTAGAAAGATGACTATATAAACTGCTAGATAATCTATGCTGTTAAGTACAGTACAATAGACTTTCTACCTACCCTACTGTAAATACACTACCATATAATGCAGTAAAATATAGGAGTAATAGGATTAAAAAACAACGGGACTCCTATGTTAAAGGAAACCTGTCCCCAGTTTTTACATCACTAAACTAACAGTCCCCTGCCCCCATCAGACCTCAGATCATCAGAATGTGCCCCCATCAGACCTCAGATCATCAGAATGTGCCCCCATCAGACCTCACATCAGCGTATTGTGCCCCCATCAGACCTCAGATCAGCGTATTGTGCCCCCATCAGATCTCAGATCAGCGTATTGTGCCCCATCAGACCTCGGATCAGCCTACTGTGCCCCCATCAGACCTCACATCAGCCTACTGTGCCCCATCAGACCTCAGATCAGCGTATTGTGCCCCATCAGACCTCAGATCAGCATATTGTGCACCCATCAGACCTCAGATCAGCAGAATGTGCCCCCATCAGACCTCACATCAGCCTACTGTGCCCCCATCAGACCTCAGATCAGCGTATTGTGCCCCCCACCAGACCTCAGATCAGCGTATTGTGCCCCCATCAGACCTCAGATCAGCGTATTGTACCTCCATCAGACCTCAGACCAGCTTATTGTGCCCCATCAGACCTCAGACCAGCGTATTGTGCCCCCATCAGACCTCAGATCAGCGTATTGTGCCCCCATCAGATCTCAGATCAGCGTATTGTGCCCCCATCAGACCTCACATCAGCCTACTGTGCCCCATCAGACCTCACATCAGCCTACTGTGCCCCCATCAGACCTCAGATCAGCTTAATGTGCTCCCATCAGACCTCAGATCAGCGTATTGTGCCCCCATCAGACCTCACATCAGCCTACTGTGCCCCCATCAGACCTCAGATCAGCGTATTGTGCCCCCCACCAGACCTCAGATCAGCGTATTGTGCCCCATCAGACCTCAGATCAGCGTATTGTGCCTCCATCAGACCTCAGACCAGGCGTATTGTGCCCCATCAGACCTCAGATCAGCGTATTGTGCCCCCATCAGATCTCAGATCAGCGTATTGTGCCCCCATCAGACCTCACATCAGCCTACTGTGCCCCCATCAGACCTCACATCAGCGTATTGTGCCCCCATCAGACCTCAGATCAGCTTAATGTGCTCCCATCAGACCTCAGATCAGCGTATTGTGCCTCCATCAGACCTCAGATCAGCGTATTGTGCCCCCATCAGACCTCAGATCAGCAGACTGTGCCCCCCATCAGACCTTATATCAGCCTACTGTGCCCCCATCAGACCTCAGATCAGCGTATTGTGCCCCCATCAGACCTCAGATCAGCGTATTGTGCCCCCATCAGACCTCAGTTCAGCGTATTGTGCCCCCATCAGACCTCAGATCAGCGTATTGTGCCCCCATCAGACCTCAGATCAGCGTATTGTGCCCCCATCAGACCTCAGATCAGCGTTTTGTGCCCCCATCAGACCTCAGATCAGCGTATTGTGCCCCCATCAGACCTCATATCAGCCTACTGTGCCCCTATCAGACCTCAGATCAGCGTATTGTGCCCCCATCAGACCTCAGATCAGCCACCCAGCCACATAGGATTAAAATAAAAAACCTTACTTACCTGTTCTGCGCTGCGGCTGCCCTCCGGTCCGCGCTCTGCTCTCTTCCCTGGCCCGCGCACACTATGACCTGACGCTGCGTGCAGCGTCAGGTCATAGTGCGCGCCACCAGGGAAGAGAGCAGAGCGCGGACCGGAGGGCAGCCCAGCGCAGAACAGGTAAGTAAGGTTTTTTATTTTAATCCTATGTGGCTGGGTGGGCTGATCTGAGGTCTGATGGGGGTCCCTAAATACAAGTGAGCGCTTCCATAATGGAAGCGCTCACTTGTATTCGCCTGATTCTGGGCCCCCCTGAGTCACTGGGCCCGGAGCCGTCGCCCCCCCTGCCCCCCCGGTAGCTACGCCACTGGGTTAGACTCATTTCACATTCACAGTCACCAATGCTTATCCTCAATGCAGTGATTTAGAAACAACAGGTTAGACTCAGTTCACATTCACAGCCGCCGCTGATTATCCTCAATGCGGTGATTTAGAAACAGATGGTTAGACTCAGTTCGCATTCACAGTCACCAATGCTGATCCTCAATGTGATGATTCAGAAACATCAGGTTAGACTCAGTTCACATTCACAGCAGGTTAGACTCAGTTCACATTTCACCGCTGATTATCCTCAATGCAGTGATTTAGAAACAGCAGGTTAAACTCTGTTCACATTCACAGTCACCAATAACGAGAGAACAGTTTCTGAGCCCCCGAAACAGTTTTTCCTCCACATAACTCCGCTCTTGGTCACCAATGAATGAATAAATGCCACAAAAGCCCCACTACCGCTAAAGGGATCATCAATTTAAATAATTTATCCAGTTCTTTTATCCTGGATCGTCACTCACTGTTCCAGCCAGACCCCTGTGTACACCGAGCTTTCCAGGACTCACACAAGAAGGATATCCTCCTGGGGTTTACAAAATCATCCCCCAAACTATCTCCGCCACATATCCAAGCTTGCGAGCTCCTTCTTTTATTGCCTGGAGCTTACCACCTCCTCAGGTGCACCCGTTACCTCATCCACGGCTTCTCTAACCAGCCGCTGCACTCTGGGACCTGGTCTCTCATCTGCACAAGTCTCAAGCCTGGTTCTGAGTCTCCACAGGCTCTCCCAGGCTTACCACTCCGCCGGTCACTGCTCCACTGCTTTCCTCACGTGCCTCTTGCAAGACCAGCCCCCAGCGTCCCACGTGGTGCAGCATCCAACTCACAGCCACACCTCCTCCGCTTCTCCTCGGCCTCTCCGGGTCCCGATGCCTCCGCCACCGGACCCACACCAGGCCTCGCTCTCCACTACGAGTCTCAGCCGACAACGCTCTCGGGTCCCCAGCCAAACTATCGTCCTGGCTTCAGCCAACCCAGCTAGGGTAAGGGAGCACACGGATTCTCAGGAGCCCAGTACGTGGAGGGGAGGAGTTAACACCTACTTCCTCCCATCAGCCCCCATCTTTTGGGGTTGTTCTTATGATGGATGAGAAGAAGGGCAAAATAAACAGTGACGTCAACCAGTGTTCCCTCTAAGCTGCGCGGGTGAGCGGTCGTGCAGCTATTATGGTGCCCCTGCTCACAAGTTTTTAATATCCGCTCACCCTGCTTGCTGCTGCCCTGCCCACACATTTCTCCTACTACCATGGCCCTGGTGACAAGTGGGGGGGCTGCAGCAGCAGGACAGCGGGAAATGAGCGCTTCCATTGTGGAAGCGCTCATCTCCGTATTAATCTGTATCGCCGTCCTCACGACAGCGATACAGATGAATGGTGCGGAGGAGCAGGGGAGAGGCGTCTCCCCTGCCCATTCCTCTGATAGGCTGCAGGCACTAGGCGTCATCGCGCCGCCTGAGCCATACAGCGTGGGACACAGGCCGGTAGTATACGTGTTAATTTTTTTATATGGCACAATACAGAAGAGGAGCGCTATGGGGGACTGTGGGGGCACTTCTTATTGCCACATGATTGGGGGGCATCTATGGGGGGCACTTACTGCCACATGATTGGGGGACATCCATGGGGGGGAACTTGGTGTCACCTGATTGGGGGGGCATCCATGGGGGCACTTACTGGGACCTGATTGGGGGGCACTTACTGGCATATGATTGGGGTCATCTATAGGGGCACTTCTTACTGGCACATGATTGGGGGGGCATCTATGGGGGGGCACTTTTTACTGGCACATGATTAGGGGGCATCTATGGGGGGCACTTCTTACTGGCACATCTATGGGGGACATTTCTTACTGACACATTGTTTGGAGGCACTATGGGGCACTTCTTACTGGCACATTATTGGGGGGCACTATGGGGGAATCTACTGAGACCACAAAGAAGGGGTATTTTATATAGGGGGCTCTGTATAGGGACATTTTATACTGGGACACATTGTGGTGGGTACTATGGGGAAGGGGGGGAGAGCAGTACTATGGGGTCATCTACGGGGGCACTAAGAAAGGGTATTTTATACTTGCAAATTATGGGGGACACTGAGGGCATCTACTGGGGCATTTTATACTGGTACATTATGGGGGCACTATGAGGAAGGGGGAGATGAGCACTATGGGGGCATTTACTGGGGGCACTATATAGGGATATTTTATACTGGCACATTATGGGAACACTGTGGGGACATTAGCTCAACTGGGGGCAATAAAAGTTTTTTGGGTTTTTTTGCGCTGGCACATTATAAGGAGAATTATTAATACTGGGGAACATTATGGTGGGCTTCATTAATACTGGGGGTCAATGGGGAACATGATTACTAGTATGGGCACTATGGGAGCATTATTACTTCTGGGGCACAGTGGGGACATGTTGGGAGCACTGTAGGAGCATTATTACTACCAAGTGTGCTCTAGCAGAGAATTATTACTATTGGTGGGACTGTGAGGAGCACTATTACTGTGGGGGGTACTCTGGCACAGTATCAGCTTAGCACAGTTATTTTTGGGGGACATTATGTTTACATGTTTACACTTAACGTCAGGGACACTATTTGCTGGGCGCAGTTATTTTAGGACACTGTGTTCCAATAATTATTGAAGGGCACTATCTGCATGGTACTAGTTTCTGTAGTATAGTATTGGGGAGCACATCGGCACAGTATTGGGGGTGGTAGGATGATTTGTCCAGAAGATGGGAGGATGATGGAAAAGTAGGAACTAAAATTTTTTGTCAAACTGCAGAGACAAGAAATGGCTCAAAATGGTGGTTTGGTCCGAAAGGAGATGAGGAAAGAGAAGATCTACATCAGAGGAGACATCACTGTATGTAAGAGGTATGGGGCGCTGTATTAGCCTGTATATTCTGTAGTGATATACATAATGTTAGGAGGGAAGGGGTTAGGTTGAGAATATATATATAGATTTATATGGGGCCCCAGAAATGCCATGCTTAATCCTGGCCAATGTTTAGTAAGCTAGATTCGATGTTTGACCGATGACGATTATCTTATGTTTGATTTTCATATTGCCCACCTTCGACTAAGCATTGCCCAGCTCTAAGCCAACCCAGCTCGGCAGCTGCCAAGGCTTAGAGGGAACACTGACATCAACACAAATTTACTGCTGACACCCTCTCCACTCTGTCAGGGGACACTATTATCTCAGCATGTAATGGAACAGGTTCTGTAGAAATCTATGTGGGATCTGTGGAAGCTGATGACCTTGTAAAAGGAGTGCACTTCTTCACTCTGTAGTACAATCTTGGGCCACTGCACAGTTCTTTATACCTGGCAGTAACATTGACCTGTAAGGCTGAGCTCACACTTAGCCCTGTAACTGACCAAATAAGTGAAGTGTGACGTGATTCCAAGGGCCCATTCACACGACCATGTGAATGGGTTCGCATCTGTTCTGCAATATTGCGGAATAGATGCGGCCCCATTCACCTCTATGGGACCGCATAAAAAAATAAAGCATGTCCGCTGTTGCGGACAAGTATAGGCATTTTGAATGGGGCGCCCGGCCGTGTGTTCCACAGCGCTGTGGAACACACGCTAGGCGGCAGCCGTAGTATTGCGGGCCGCATTATTGTGGACCCTCAATAATACGGCCTTCTGAATAAGCCCTAAGAGTGATGCCTGTCATCTGCATATCATACTGACTCACAGTACTGTTTCACTACCACCGTGGACTTCCTATGCATGTTTCTGCAATGCACAGTGTTCTACACCAATATACAGGCTCTCAGCAGCCAGGCCAAATAACTATTTTTTAATGTGATTCGTCACAAATAAATTCGGATCGAATCTTTTGGAAATTTGGTGAACTGTCCGTATCTAATTTTTGAGAAATTCTCTCATGTCTAATGACAATGTCCCAACTGGGCCAGTGTGGCACTTCCTTGATCACGTGTCGTACAGTGTGCATATGATGCAGGCCTGGCTACAACCCTCAATGTATGTAGGTTGCACCAGTGCAGTCCGGCCTGGATAACATGTACAATGTACAGCATGTGATCCAGGAAGTACCGGGAGCCTAATTACATCTGGGAGCACAGCTCAAATATCAATGTGATAATTGTAAGCCACATGAATCGGGGCACATAAAGACAGATAACCCCCTTATCAGCCGTTTTTCTTCACTGTCATGTGAATGTAGCCTTACACAGGCCATAAGACCAGTGCCATCGTTTCAACCTCCTTTCCCTGGAGCCAGGATCACCTGACCCCTGTCCCTGTGCTAAAGCTGCATAAATCCCATACTGCTCCGTAGATTGAAATGAATCCCTCTTTCCTGTTCCTCATTCTCAACTGCAATATAGAGTGTCAATCTAACCCACCTCTTTCATAAATCTGGATGTGTTTTTTTTCCTATTATAGGATAAAAATGTGATAATTGCACATTAAATAAGTAGTGTCCTTTTATCTTGTAGACAGAGGAATGTGCAATTAACTTGTGGAATTGGGGAGTCACTAAGAGAGCAGAAAATTCTATCACAGAAAAGGAACAAGCTATGGGTAAGTATTGCCTGTGATCTGTTATGTATAAGGTTATTTTATAATATTTGCTGGTGTTTATATTTTTTTTTCAGTTAACTCATATAATCCTTTAGTGACCAGCCTGTTTTGAGCCTTAAAATGGTATTCCGAGATTTAAATTCTGATGATAGGTTATGTTTTGCTGAAAAGAGAAATACTTCAGGCTTGGATACTCTTTAAAGAAAGACTTTAATTGAAACTACAGCTACAATCTAAAGAAAGGTTTATAATATGACTTTATAAAATATAATAGGTAGTATAGACATATAGCAATATAATGTCCGTCCTTTGCACTTATCTATATACAGAGAATAAAGAAGATAATACTCAATTACATCAACAGTTTAACTGGAGTCCTGACTACATCCAGAATGAAGATACTTACATCATCGATTGAGTAAACATCATCTGACAGTGACACATCAGCTAGGAAGCCTGTTTCAGTGAAAGCAGTCAGAGTCTCGATCAGGAAAACACAGATTAGGTCGCTAGATGAGGCATACCCCTGTAGGATGAGCTTCTGACCTCTTTCCTAAAGGGGTACATACCATTTATACAAAAGCTTTATTTCCTGGTGGAATGTAGCCAGGACATGCACAGTATAAGGCTACATGCACACGACATGTGATGGATGTTTGACATGAGATAGATGTTTTTTTAATGGCCATCATACATCCATTTTATGACCAATGGAAGTCTCTGGGGTTATTCACACGGCAGTTTTTTTTCACAGTCAGTGAATAACGGACATCAAAAAATAAACATGTTGTATCTTGTCCGTTTTTCACTGACCAACTGTCCGCATACAATTGAATGGGTCCATTTTTAACATCCATTTCTCAGAAAGGCATCAGTGAAAAAAACCTGTTAGGCCTCGTTTATATTTCCGTGTCAGTGTCACATCCGTGAAAAAAATCGTACTTGTTTCATCCATGAAGCTGTCCGTGAAGGATCCGTGGTTGGTCCATGTGTCCGTTTTTACCATCCGTGTGTCATCCGTAATTCACTGACGTTGCTCAGCTGAAAATTAATTTCCAAAGACTCTCCTATTAGTCATAAGTGAAAAACGGACACAACATGGACACAACATGGATGTGTGTCAGTGATTTTCAAGGACCCATAGACTTCAGTGGGCCTGCATGTCCCCGTGATTTTTTTTACTGACCCATGGTCAGTAAAAAAAATACTGAAATGTGAACAGACACATTTAAATCAATGGGTGCATGTGCTGTCTGCAGAAAATGCCTGCAAACGGAAACGGAAATGTGAACGAGCCCTTAAAAATGGGCAGTTTATCCATTTTTAACAGATATTTTATTTTCACTGTTGTATGCATGTAGCCTTAGGGTCACTGTGTATCTTTTGTTATCTGTTATCATTCTGGACCCCAGAGCAGCCAGTTCCCAGGTCAGCAGTGAGAATCCCAAAAGAACCTTGAGAAAATATGTAAGCAAAACCTTGCTCACTTTCACATGCATAAATAAAATGGAATTTAAATGAACACATACAAAATGGAATTCAGATGATCAGAAACTACATTTAGTCGTCAGTATCTGATCGGTGGGGCTCCAACAACCGGGAACCCTACAGAACAGATGTTTGAGAAGGCATCAGCGCCCCTGTGAGCGCAGCAGCCTTCTCACAGCTTACCAAGCACAGCGCTGTACATTGTATATCAGCTGTGCTTGGTATGGCAGCTCAGCCCCATTCCCTTCTATGTCGCTGTGCTGTGCTTAGGCCATGTGACAGATGAACATGTTGCCACTGGACCTAGGGAAAGCAGCTAGAAGGCCACACCCCTACTGCGAGCACCGCTGCCTTATTGAACAGCTGATCGGCAGGGGTTCCAGGTGTCGGACCCCCTCCAATCAGATACTAATGACCAATTCAGAGGATAGTCTTGGAAAACCCCTTTAACCACCCAACTGTTTTGCCCGAGTCCAGCAGTGTGAAAAGTAGCTAACTGGAGGGGGGAGGGCTGCTTTAGATGGGGATATCTCCTCAATGGTAGCAGCTAGAAACATACAACTAGTCTTGTTTGAAAGCTGTCAGTCCAGGCTTTCATACAAGATGAATTAAAAAATGACAGTGATATCTTTCTCTGTCCTGAACACATTGCTGTCATTCAGGTGTTGTCTGGAAACTTGGAATGTCTGCTTTCAAACAAGATCAGTTGCATGTTTCTAGCTGCTACCATTCAGGAGGTAGCAGCATCTAAAGCAGACCTCCCCCCTCCAGTTAGCTACTTTTCCCATTGCTGGAGCTCCACTCTGGCAAAAGAGTTAGGGGGTTAATGACCAAGCAATTTTTTAAAAACTTTTTCATCGTTGCATTCCAAGAGCCATAACTTTTTTTAGAAATAACATGACAATTCATATTTTTGTCACATATTTCTACTACTTTTGCACAATAAAAACTAATTTAAAAAAGAAACAAAAATATTTTTGCAAGTTCTCCTCCTAAGACCCATAACTTTTTAATTTTTTGTTCTACAGAGCTGCATGAGGGATTGATTTTTGTGACATGAATTGTACGTTTTAGTGTTTTATTGGTATAATTTTGCATAACGCTTTTTTAATCCCTTTATTTTGTTTTGTTTTTGTGGTGAATAAGCAAAAAACAGCAATTCTAGTATAATTCTAGTATTTTTTATATGATGAAACTTTTTAAACTTTTCTTTAACTATTTATTAATCCCACAAATTTCCACAGTAACTGTAGCAGTTGATCTTTTGATCGCTTATATCAGGGATGCTCAACCTGCGGTCTGCCAGCTGGTGCAAAACTAAAACTCCCTGCTTGCCCTTGTTGGGGCAAAACCCCCTTCTCTATGATTGCCGGGGTCCCAATTTAATGTTGATGAGATCTCATTGAGAAAATAGACACATGCACCTTGGATGAATCAAATTCTCTCTTATAACACTACAGATAATCATAGACAAATCTGGCCCACCACCAAGGGGGGTGGAAATCAAAACTAATGATTTGATTGGTTATTCATAAAAGGTAATACTTCCGCACTATACTAACAAGGTTCTACTAATTAAAAAGTTTCTTATCTCAGAGCTGACATTCTTATTTCAGTACATCCTGAAACTGAGAAACCAAAACATAACTCTCCTGGACATCAAACTCTGATAAGGGGGATGAGAAAATGAGGGGGAGCAAGAAAGCGAGTGAGCTGCTTATTTCGGCCTTGCAACTATCTTATACACAGAAACTCCCCACATCCTCACACCTGGCTCAGTAATTTTCCACATATGCACAAGATGGAGGACATAGTGTATACAAAATGGATTCTCATTCCTCACACCCTAATAGCTGTAGGCTGTACAGGAATGCTGGGAACTGTAGTTTCGGAACAGCTGGAGGACTGCAAGTTGGACATTCCTGGCTTATATAATGGATTGCACAGTTGTACAAATGCATTTTACTGCCATTGCTATACTGACAGTCACCATCAGGGTATGTTAGAGAGGGACAGCCTTATGGGAAACACTGGAGGCAGGCCTGGAGCCTTCATTTGCTCCCAAGCTACCATGCACTGACATTAGCACCCTACTGTTTAATTTGTGAGGTGCCAAACAGCTAAGGTTGTGTGCATGGGGCCTAAAGCAGCATAGTTTTTTAATGTTGTATTAGGCTTATTCCGTACCATGCTTGGCCCAAACTCAGGCTCACATTTACATTTTTAGTGTTAGTGTTTATCAGAACTTCAAAACACAGGTTAGTTTAATGCAGTTTTTGATTCTTTCATATGCATGGGACCAGGGGCAGACTGCAACATTGGAGTTGGTAAAATCAGTGCATATATGCCCTGCCCCAGAAACACCCCAGACCCAACCAGAAATGCCCATTTGTGGGTGGGGTTCCATTAGCCCCACCTATTTTTCGGCCTGGGACCGCGTGAATTTGCCAGAACTGTCTCTGAAAATCAGGGACAGTTACTGCAAATTCGGGACAGTTGGCAGCTATGGGACTGGAAACTTAGGAGGAGATTTATCAAACTGGTGTAAAGTAGAACTGGCTTAGTTGCCCATAGCAACCAATCAGAGTCCACCTTTCCTTTTTCACAGCTCCTTTGGAAAATGAAAAGTGGAATTTAACTGGTTGCTATGGGCAACTAAGACAGTCTACTTTACACCAGTTTGATAAATCTCCCCCTTAAAGTTGACCTTGAAAAAACTAAAAGGGGCCTCGATGTTGTAGGTGGATCCAAACTGACAAAAGGTCGGGCAACGCAAGTAGATTGGGACAATACAAGTTGGCAGGGTCATTAATACCATAGTGTAGCACAGACTAACATACCACAGAAATACCATAGTTCAGGACAAAATACCTCCCCTGAAGCTTTCCCTCTGTGGTGGCCATCAATAGCTACCACGTTCTGTCCTCCTCCTTCTCCTGTTGTCTCTAATATGGATATGGAGCAGGGGACTTAGGAGGTGAGATATGGGCCACAACACTAAGCCAGCCCTGCCTTCAGGCATGGTCCCTGGACTTCCTCTAATAATGACTGCTATAGTTCCCCCAGTAGTATGTACCCGGTGCCGGCCCTATGGACATCGGCCTACTGAGAAAATTCCCTGGAGTGTCTATGGCCAGACCACACCTGAATGGGACAGTCACTGAAATTTCTGCAGCAAATATGCTGTGTGTGAATTCAACCTAAGGTTATGTCCACACTGACTGAAATCCTGCAGATTTTCTACAGCAGAAAAAAGTGTACTAAATGGTGCATTATTTTGTTGCAGAATTTGAAATTGGCAATGAAAATACTCAGCATTAATTGACATGCTACATATTTAAAAACTTCACCACAGTTCCAATTCTGCTGTTTTTTTTTTTCCCGCAGCATGTGGATGAGAATTGCTAAAACCTCATTTACTATACTTGTGCAACGTGCCGCCCCCCTGGGTTGATCATGTCCCAGATTTATCGGAATGCCGAGTAGTGATCCCCAATAGTTTTCTGTTTGTGTCACAGTGCTCCTACCTGGATACCGTCGCTCCCCAGGGTTTGGCTCTGAAGCAATAAAGGGAATGAGTAATGGTGGAGGTGGAGAATAAGTCGAGTCCAGACTTTTATAAAGTTCAACAGCTTTACTTGCATCAACTTGCATCCAGAAAATATTCAGGCTTTCTCTTGGTTCCAGCAGTCTTTGGCAAAAACTGGCAGGCAAACATGAATATTATGCTTTATCTCTCTGCTATGCTAAACTTGGCATTAGTATGGTTGTAGGACTTTAGGGCTTTTCTGGTACCCTTTGGCCTTTGGCTGTTGACCCCCTTGCAATATTCTGTAAATCTGTAAGGAGTAAGGAGTCAAGGTGCTCTATGAGCTGCTTTCCTCTGGAGAGACTCTTGGTGCAGGAGGGGAAACTTTCTAGAACTTCACCCCTTCCCTTTGGTAGGAAAGTAGGACTGGCCCACTTGTGCCCAGGGGAGAATGGAATGGTAAGTTCCATTCTATCTAAGGATCTCTCTCTCTCTCCCTCTCCCTCTCCCTCTCCCTACCAGATGCACACCACCATCTGCTTGACAACCAGGAACATTACATGAACATACAGTAACAGTTTCAGAGCAATATTGTCAATGCACAGTGACAAAGGACCTGGAATAAATACACAGATGACATTATTGGTAGTAATCAAAGACAGCAGCAGGGTGTAGGAATGGTAATACCACTCTGTACAACGCTGTGAATTTGCAGCACGAAAATGTGCATTGACAAATTAGCAGCATATCAGTCATGTGTGAATGTACCCTAAGGGTACATCCACATGGGACATGAAATGTTGAAGATGCAGATTTTGCCACAGATATGGCTGCAGATTTCACTTTTGCTGTTTTTCAGTGGTAGTTGTGATTGATTGTATGGAAAGACCACTGTATATTGATGTTTTCTATTTTATTCTCTTTTCCATACTAGGACAGAATTCACTCAACAGCTAATTAGACAATTAATTAAGGCTTTATGCACACGACCGCATTTTTGATCCTTGTTCAATCCATATTTTTAGCGGATAACACACGACCCATTCATTTCTATGGGTCCACAAAAAAATACTGACAGCACACGGATCTCATCTGTGTGCTGTCTGCATCTGTGTGTCTGGACTGCAAATTATAGAACCTGTCCTATTGTTGTCCATTTTGCGAACAAGAATCGGCTTTTTTACAGTGTGTCCCGTGAAAATTGCGGGATGCATATGGGCCGAATCTGTGTTATGTGGATCCATGATTTGTGGACCGCAAAACTGATACAGTTGTGTGCAGGAGGCCTAATTCTCACCTGACATACCAGAAGTGATCTCAGCTCAGCTGGTCCCTGCATCTCATTTTCTGTTATTGGTTAGGGTACAGCATCTGTGCATTCTGTATGCTGCACTCCCAGCAGCTATAGATGCTGGATCTGCTTGTGGGTATCTGCACTCATCTAGCTTAGAATATAGACTTGTGTTTTTTGATATAGAGCTATGGGGTTCATGTTATTTGTGTCTGCTGTTCAAGTCCATAGTTTTTGTAGTGGTTGCTTCAGCTTTTTGGTGAGTTCACCAGCGAATGTGCGAGGTTTTACTGGCGATGTATTTGATTCGTTCCCTCCCTCTCCCTCTCTCTCTCTAGTGGTTTGTTCTGGGGCTGATGTCCTCATGCATGTGTGAGATACTTTGCAATGTCTGCCCAGCCCTGGTTTAGTCCTGTGAGTTAGCGCTGTTGTGCACGCACAAAAGAGGCTTGCTTTTGTGAGGGTCTTGGGGGTTACATGGTTGGTATGGTCATTCTGCTGGGCTGTAACTTGTTTGTTGGCACAAGATATCCAGTCCACAGAGAGCAAGGAAAAAGAAAAAGTAAGGACAAACACAGGGTGAGTCTTCAGTGTTCATAAGCTGACAGCTCTGCTTCTGATCTCTGTCAACTTTGTGACCCCTCTGCTCTGGTTTTAATTTCACTTCTTTGGTTGGGATTTTGCTCCTGGTATTGATGACCTATCATCAGGATAAGTCATGGACCCATTCACGCATTTAGAATTGAGTGTACGTCCAGATTGCATGTAATTTAAGGCAATCAGGCATACAGTTACGTCCAAATTGCTAACTGGAGCAGAGACACTGGAGAAGCCGATCAGAGCGGTCCCTTGCTGACGATCTCTCTGATTGGTTAGTCTGCACAGACTAACCAATCAGAGTGCGGCAGTTTGAAAATGCTGGAGCCACCGTCAGCAGCGAGTATCAGCTCTAACATACAGCTGACACTCTTCTGCAACAGCCAAAATTGATGCTAGCGCTGATCTCGGTCATTTAATCCCTTAGATGCTAGGGTCAGTGTAATATTGACAATATAGTGCATTGCAACTGCAGTAACCTGGCATGACCACTACACTTTGAGCGGAGTTGTGCTTCCTGTTCCTCTCACAGTCTTAATTTTAGCTCCAGAGGCTGCAGGGATAGCTGATAGCTGGAGGTTCGTTGTGATGGGCCCTCACCAATTGGATATTAATGACCTATTCTGAGGATAGGTCAGCAATATCAGGTGTGCTGTCCCAGCTAATTGCTGTCATTTAGAATTCATATTAATTGTAGTATTATATCGCTTACTTTGTTTACTATGCTGCCATCTTGTGGCCATTGTTATATTTGGTTTATGAAGTTGTGTATGCTGTAATTTCCATGTTATTTATCATTTAACCCCTTCAACCCCGGGCCTGTTTTCACCTTTCCGCCCAGGCCATTTTTTTGCAAATCTGACATGTGTCACTTTATGTGGTAATAACTTTGGAACGCTTTTACTTATCCAGGCCATTCTGAGACTGTTTTCTCGTCACATATTGTGCTTCACGACAGTAGTAAATTTTTGGCAAAATATTTCATTTTTATTTATAAAAAAATACCAAATTTACCAAAAATTTGGAAAAATTTCCAAATTTCAATTTCTCTACTTTCAAAATACATAGTAATACCTCCAAAAATAGTTATTATTTTACATTCCCCATATGTCTACTTTATGTTGGCATCATTTTATAAATGTCATTTTACTTTTTTAGGACGTTAGAGGGCTTAGAAGTTTAGAAGACATTTTTCAAATTTTCACCAAATTTTCCAAAACCATTTTTTAAGCACCAATTCAGATATAAAGTGATTTTTAGGGGCTTACATAATGAAACCCACCCATAAATGACCCAATTTTAGAAACTACACCCCTCAAATTATAAAAAACTGCTGTTATAAACTTTGTTAACCCTTGAGATGTTCCACAAGAATTAAAGGAAAAGGGAGGTGAAATTTCAAAATTTCACTTTTTTGGTAGATTATTCATGTTAATATTTTTTTTCTTGCAACACAGTAAGGGTTAACAGCAAACTAAACCTCAATATACATTGCTCTGATTCTGCAGTTTACAGAAATACCCCATATGTGGTGGTAAACGTCTCTATGGGTTTGTGGCAGTGGTCAGAAGGAAAGGAGCGCCATATGGATTTTGGAGGCAGATTTTGCTAGAATAGTTTTTAGGCACCATTTTGTAATTGAGAGACCCTGACGTACCCCTACAGTGGAAACCCTCAAAAAGTGACCCCATTTTGGAAACTACACCCTTCAACGAATATATTAAGGGGGGTACTGACCACTTTGACTCCCTAAGTGTTTTACGGAATTTGGAAAAACTTGGCTGTGAAAATGAAAAATTTCATTTCTTCCAATAAAATGTTGCTTTAGCCCAAAATTTTTTGTATTTTCATAAGGGGTAACAGGAGAAAAGCACCCCATAATTTGTTACCCATTTTCTCCTGAATACAGCAACACCCCATTTGTGGTGGTAAACTGATGTGGGAGAACATGGCAGGATTCAAAACAGAAGGAGCGCCATATGGATTTTACAACACAGATTTTGACGGAATGGTTTGCGGGAGCCACTGATTTTTTTTTTTTTTTTGAGTTATTGTCTTATGTGGGGGCTCATTTTTTGCGGGATGAGCTGATGTTTTCATTGGTACTATTTTGGGGTACATAAGACTTTTTGATCGCTTGGTATTACACTTTTTGTGAGTCAAGGTGAAAAAAATAGCTGTTTTGGCATGGTTTTTTTTAAAATTTGTTTTACACCATTCACCAGAGAGGGCAAATCATGTGATATTATTATAGAGCAGGTTGTTACGGACGCGGCGATACCCAATATGTCTATTTTTATTTTTGGAAAGTTTTACACATTAGATTTATTTTTGAACAGAATAAAATCTTTATTTTGTGTTGCCATTTTCAGAGAGCCATATTTTTTTATTTTTCGGGCGATTGTCTCAGGTAGGGTATAATTTTTGCAGGACAAGATGACGGTTTGATTGGTACCATTTTGGGTTAAATAGGCCTTTTTGATCGTCTGCTGTTACACTTTTTGTGAGGCAAGAGGGAAAAAAATGGTTGTTTTGGCATACTTTTAAAAAAAATTTTTTTTGCAGCATTCACCTGGGAGGCCATATCATGTAATATTTTTATAGAGCAGGTTGTTACGGACGTGGCGATACCAAATATGTCTAACTTTTTTATTTTTGGAAAGTTTTACACATTAGATTTATTTTTGAACAGAATAAAATCTTTTTTTGTGTTGCCATTTTCAGAGAGCCATATTTTTTTAATTTTTCGGGCGATTGTCTCAGGTAGGGTATCATTTTTGCAGGACAAGATGACGGTTTGATTGGTACCATTTTGGGTTAAATACGCCTTTTTGATCGCCTGCTATTACACTTTTTGTGAGGGAAGAGGGACAAAAATGGCTATTTTGGCATAGTTTTTTAAACAATTTTTTTACAGCATTCGCCTGGGGGCCATCTCATGTAATATATTTATAGAGCAGGTTGTTACGGACGCGGCGATACCCAATATGTCTAACATTTTTATTTTTGGAAACTTTTACACAATATATTTATTTTTGAACAGAATAAAATCTTTTTTTTTGTGTTGCCATTTTCAGAGAGCCATATTTTTTTTATTTTTTTGGCGATTGTCTCAGGTAGGGTATCATTTTTTGTGGGACGAGATGACGATTTTATTAGTACCATTTTGGGGTAAATACGCCTTTTTGATCGCGTAGTATTACACTTTTTGTGGGGGAAGGTGACCAAAAAATGGCTGTTTTGGCACTGTTTTTATTTTTTATTTTTTACTGTGTTCACCTGGTGGGACGGATTATGTGATATCAGCGCTGACCGCGGCACATGAAGGGTTAATGCGCCGGCATCGGTGTTTTCACCAATGCTGGCGCATTCCCCAAGGGTCCGGCACCTGGGCCGTATGTATTCCGCAATTTTGCGGAATACATACGGCCCCATTCATACGGTCGTGTGAATGGGGCCTAAAGTGGACTGAGCTGCTATCTGACTTTCTGTTTCTGTCCATTGAGTCATCATTGCTTTGGGGCTCTATGGATAGAAGGGTGGATGCATCTGTGAAAAGAGTTTATTTTGTGGTAACCTTATTGTGCACAGCTTCTATAGCCACAGTCCCAGTGGCTAGAGCTCTAAAAATATAGCTTAGTCATCTAGCCAATGATTTACAGGATGGAGTCCTAAGAGAAGAAATCCTTTACTATATTCCAGACATAAAAATAACAACAGAGTTCCTAGCAGATTTTTATCTTGGGTCTTAAACTTTCAACTTTGGTCAACAACTTTAGCTTTAAAGGGTTATTCTCATTTTAGACAATGGGGGCATATCGCTAGGATATGCCCCCATTGTCTTATAGGTGCGGGTCCCACCGCTGGGACCCGCACCTATATCCAGAACGGAGCCCCCGAACTGAATGCACAGCCGCCCTCCATTCATTTCTATGGGGCCTCCGAAAATAGCCGAGCGCTGGCTCGGCTACTTCCGTCGGCTCCATAGAAATGAATGGGAGCGGTGGCCGCGCTTGCGAGCTGCACTCCCATTCATTTCTATGAGAGCAGCGGGGAGCTGCGCCTGGTGGTGGCCGGTTTCCGGGGTCCTCCAGGCGCAGCGCTCCCTGCTCCGTTCTGGATATAGGTGCGGGTCCCAGAATACCCCTTTAACCGCCACAATGAGATGCTCTCTATGACTAAAAGAGCATTCGAAACTCAATCTATAAATTATTTTTGTATGCTTCTCTTTCAAACAAGAAACTTATTTGGTCCCCAGTTAGAGACGATTCTGGAGTCCCTAAATTACATAAAAAGGATAGCCTTTTCTGAAGCTACAAGAAAACCCTGATGTAGTCCCTTTTGGAGGCAATACAGAAGGTCTACAAAAACTAAAGATTCTGACATACAGGCTAAGGTATGCCTCAAGCCCAAGAATAATTCTGCCTCTATGTCCTTCAAAATGTGGTCCTTTATGGGGGGGGCAACAACCCTCTAATCTCCGATACCATCCCTACAGATACCAAGGTAGGGCGCATGTTAGCCCAATTCTCATCAGTATGCTCAAGACTACAGCAGACTCCTGGGTGCGGTCCATGATTACTCCCTCATAATGTCTCAGATTGTTCCAAACATCTTTGTTGATCCTGGGAAACTTCTAATGTTTTTTGCGCTCATAAAAGAGTTGATAGCCAAGGGAACCTTGGAAATTATTCCAATTCATCAGTAGAAATCAGGTGTTTCCTCAAAGTTATCTATTTTAGTATACCAATTTTTCGGTCCCATTTGAGATTATCAATTAACCAGCTTACCTTGAAATAGTGGTTATTATAGCAGCAGCCTCAGATTTCTCTGGGTATTCAAAATCTTATATCTGGATGACCGGTTACTGAAGGCATCATTCAGAGACACTCTTTGTCGGCACATAGATCTCACCATCGGGTCCTCTCCTATCATGTATTTACAGTCACTCGCCAAAGTTGCCCCTGGATCCAACCAAAAAGCAGAAGTTTATAGGTTTCTTTATTGATTCATCCTCCATGACACTGACATCATCAAAAGATCAGAAGTGTTGTCTCTCTTATCTCACCACTCAGTGACCATTCAGAAGGCAATACAGGTGCCCAATCTAATCTAGATTTTGTTCCATGGGCCAGGACACATATGAGATGAGATTCTAGCAACATCTTTTTCCAGTGTAACGAAATGCGCTGGGCGATACATCATCTCATGTCCCTCCATAGGCCACCCAGTCAGATTTAATGTGATGTCTCCTTCTGGAGAAGGTTTGTTAAGGTAGTTCACTATTTAGTGTTCCCTATATAATCCAGGCCACAGATACCATGAATGCTGGTTGGGGGCACACATTAACAATCTGTGGGTCCAGCAGAAGTAGCCCAAGTCATAAACTAATTTCCATAATCTCCTGCAAGGTCAGAAAGACCTGTTCTGTAACACAACTATATACAATCTTTTACATAGTCAAACAAGGGGGAACCAGGTCCTCTTCCTTCATGAAGGAGTTATAGGCAAATCATGACTTGGTCTGAGTTTAATTCTTGGTCTTCAAAGCTGGTCACATCATAGTCAGTGGATGACAGAGCAGCAGAAATCCTTTAATTCCATCCAAATGGAGTCTTCATCCAGATGTGTTTCTTCAGAAAACCAGGAAGTATGGTTTTCCCAAGATGGATATAATGGCAACTCAGGGGAACAGGAAGCTGACGCAGTTCTGCCCCATTCTCAGATGAGACCATCTATGTCACTTGAACAGCCTCTCACTTAGTTGGAGGAACAATTTCTTCTGTGTTTTCCCTCCTCCCCAGTTCTGTGGCAATTGCAATTTTCGAACTTTCAAGGGGATCTTCCTGTGAAATTCCTCCTCAGACGGATCTTCTCAGTACAGCATGATTTATTCAAATGTCTCCAGAGAGGCTTTATATTACAGCCTGGAAACTGCTGGTTCACTACTAAAGCTGTTAAAGTGTTTACTGTGATAATCTATGCACTGTGTTTTCCAAAAAGGCTATGTATGGGTGTATGGGTGATATGTATTAGTGATAATGTCCCCTAATTAGAGAGTCTGCTGATGAACAAGCAAAAGTGAGCTCTACTTTGTGCTGCTGTCAAGTAGGGCAAGAAAGAATCCTTATCCAGGAAAGACACCACCCATGTGTTAATTTAGGCCTCTTTCATACGAACGATATGGATACACCATTGTGTCAGGATGCGTTCAGTGAAACTCACACCATTTCGCAAGCAAGTCAGTTTTGTCTGCAATTGCATTCAGTGTTTCAGTTTTTTCCATGCGGGTGCGTGAAAAAAACTGAAGACTTAAAACATTTCCTAGCAACCATCTATGAAAAACGCATTGCGTGTCACCATTAATGCCCATTTCACTCAAGTGAGTTTTCCACATGAGTACAATGTTTTTCACACATCATTTCTGCGTTGCATGAGAATCACAGCATGTTTTATAGTCTGTGTTTTTCAAACAGCCCTGGCCCCAGAGAAGTGAATGAGGCTTTAGTGAAAAACACATTGCATCCGGATGTAAATGGACATTAATGGTGCCACTAAAGCAACTTTACTAAGGACCAGCCTCTGAGGCAAAGAAGCATTGCATTATTGCAGAAGGTTTAGAACTAAAAGGAGAAGTGTGAGACAGTAAAAGTAACATACACACTGCTTTGGTCTTTACCGCACGTGGATAGGGTTAATTGCTTCTCGAAACCTCCACACTGCTGAGACGGACAGGTCATCTGTTGTAGGACTGCATTTGGCAGTTGGGAACTGCAGAAATATATAGCAAGGACTTGCATGACTTTGGTCATGTGGGAAGACTGCCTGGTACACCCAGAGAGAGACTTAGAGGGGACCATCATATTGTGACTATCTGCTATAGAAAGCCTTGTGGAAAAGGTCTGCCTTGTGAAATACTTAAAGGTCATCTCTCAGATTTGTGACTATGGAACTGACTGACCTGTTTCATATGCACTTGGCAGCTGAAGGCATCTGTGGAGGTACCATGTTCATATGTGCCCACACTGCTGATAAACGTGAAGTTTTAATATATGCAAATAAGCCTCTAGGAGCAATGGGGCATTGCAGTTACACCTAGAGCAGGGCTGGCCAAACTGTGGCTCTCCAGCTGTTGTAAAACTACAACTCCCATCATGCCCTGCCGTAGGCTGATAGCTTTAGGCAGACTGAGCATGCTGGGAGTTGTAGTTTTGCAACAGCTGGGGAGCCACAGGTTGGCCTTCCCTGACCTAGAGGCTCAGCTCTCTGTGCAACTGCTGTGCCCTCTCCACTTGACTGGGCCAGGCAGTGTAAACGTTATCATACAATGCAACAGCACACTGCTAACCAGATAAAGCACAAAATGCCATAGAGATATGAAGTATTCTGGGGCTAATGCTATGCTTGTTTGGTAAATTAGAGATTCTTGGCAAATATATTTTGTACAAAATTATCTGGGCCCGTTCACCAAATCGTTCAGGTAGAACGGTAACCTAACACTATTTCCTACCGGTTATGTGCCAACCTTGGCTTCCGTATAATCAGGGGGTGTTTGGTTCCACACGCATGCTGGGTCCCTTCTGCCTTTTGCCATTTGTAGTGCTTCAAAGGCCTCCACTAATACAGGGATGCAGGTACCAAGCATGCATGCAGCTTTATAGTTACACTAGTTAAAATCAGCCTATGGAGCAGGCGGGGCTAGTCAGGAGTGCATGACCAAATGGAGTAGCCACACCTCCAGTGCAAACTTACAAAGAAAAAAAGAGGGGTTTTCAGTCAGCACATGCCAGTGCGCAGGTGCACGTTGCTATGGCTGATTGCAATGAAAAGGAAAATACATACAATGCAACGGCACACTGCTAACCAGATAAAGCACAAAATGCCATAGAGATATGAAGTATTCTGGAGCTAATGCTATGCTTGTTTGGTAAATTAGAGATTCTTGGCAAATATATTTTGTACAAAATTATCTGGGCCCGTTCACCAAATCGTCCAGGATCACGGGCCCAGATAATTTTGTACAAAATTTATTTGCCAAGAATCTCTAATTTACCAAACAAGCATAGCATTAGCTCCAGAATACTTCATATCTCTATGGCATTTTGTGCTTTATCTGGTTAGCAGTGTGCCGTTGCATTGTATGTATTTTCCTTTTCATTGCAATCAGCCATAGCAGCGTGCACCTGCGCATTGGGATGTGCTGACTGAAAACCCCTCTTTTTTTCTTTGTAAACGTTATCATGCCTGAACTTATCCAACAAAATTCAGAGGGCATGCCAGTTGCAGAGAGATCTGAGCCTCTATTAGTAATGGCAATGCCCCATTGCTCCTAGAGGCTCATTTGCATATATTAAAACTTCATTTTTCTCAGCAATGTGGACACAAATGAACATGGGACCAACACAGATGCCTTCAGCTGCCAAGCACAAATACCACATGTCAGCCAAGTACAAATCTTCTGACAGATGCCCTTTAGGAACTGTGCCTACTACGTATAGTATTTATACTGTGACATCCATCATCTATAAAAGAGACATTTTATTTTACTGTAACCAAGCTGACTTGGTCTCATTATCTGATTTGGGCCCCTGTTCTCTTGCTTTCCACCCAGCTATCCATTCATCTAACATCAAGCGCACCTCACCCTCCACTAGCCAAGAGACCCCAAAGTCGAGGGTGTGCTCCAAAAGGAAGAAGGGTTGCATCCCTCCCATCTTTGCATGTGCGGACTAGGGGAGCATTGGAGCAGGAATTAGCCACTGTAAGGACTACAACCACCCTTATTGCCACCAACACCACTCCTACCCTCCTCTACAGCCCTGCATACCCTCCCCCTGCCGGTCGGAGTGCTGCAATAGGGAGAAGCTAAAATGTAGAGGTGTTACAGAAGCGTTCAAGATTCTGTCATCTTCCAGGAGTGCTTCTATGGTTAAGTTTCATGACTGCATTGGCAATCGTTTCAGAACTTATAATTCAAAACATGTGGTTTCTCCCTCTTATCCAGTTTTAAAATTCCTTCAGGAGGGTTACAGCAAAGGCTTTAAATTTAATACCTTGAAGGTCTCTCACATAGAAAACCTCAGTTTTAGCAGCTATTACATGACCCAAGAGTGTGGGACAGATTCAAGCGTTTTCCACTGAAGAGCCTTTCCGTAGGGTGAGCCAAGACTGTCATATACTCTGTACAGTTCCATACTGTATGATCATTTATGGTGACAGTGAGTGATCTGAAATATTTTCCATCTGCCAGAAATATACTCCACAACATTGAGATTGCAACACCAAGAAGGACAAGCTGTAAGGTTATGCGAATCAACAAAGTAGCAGGTGTTGTTAGGATCTGCAAATGATCAAGCATGTAGCTCCAATCTGTGGCATATGGGTGGGCCATAAAAGCCAGATTAAAAGTAAAGTTCTTTAGCCACATGAAAATCAGATCACATCGTATGAGATGATTTGCAATGCTTTCTGCCCATCAATGTGCCTGTTATTGCCACTGACCAAACTTAGAGGGACAGAATCTTTGAACTGAGAGGCCTAGGTTTATCACTCCAGCAGATCGCAATGTGTCTAGAGCAAGATGTTAGCGCTGTTCTATGTTTAATGTGTCTTTTGTGGGGAGAACAGTGATAAACTAGAAAGCTAGCAAGAGATTCACAGAGGTTAACCTCTGAATGGACAGATAGTCTGATTAGAAGAATGGTAAGTAATGATCCATTCAGTACTGCAAGTGATATTAAATGTCATATCCCAAGTCTAGAGTGGCACACAGTGTCTACATCAGAAGGCTTTGCAGAACATTGGACTACGATTGAGACGTCTAGCTACAGGTCTTCCATTGATCTCATACTACTCTCAAAGTCCATTATTGTGCACAGCAATATGGCAATGGAGGCTGGAATGGAGATATAAATACAATGCAACAGCACTCTGCGAAACAAATAAAGCTCAAAAGTGCCATAATAATATCAAATATTTTGATGCTAATGCTGCACTCATTTAGTAAATTTGAGATTCTTGGCAAATATATTTTGTACAAAATTATCTGGGCCCGTCTGCCATACGTCAAGGCGATCTCTGTAAGACGGGAATCGAACACTATTTCCTACCTGTTATGTGCCATAATGGCCTCCGTATAATTCAGCGGGTGTTGGTTCCACATGCATGCTGGGTCCATTCTGCCTTTTGCCATTTCTGGTGCTTCAAAGGCCTCCACTAAATCCAGGGATGCAGGTACCAACATGCATGCTGAGCCCACTCTATACCTCTATACTAAGAGCGGACTACGGCTTTCTACTTACACAAATCAGCCTATGGGGCAGACAGGCTGGTCAGGAGTGCATGACTAAATGGAGTAGCCACACCTCCAGTACAAACTTGTTATGGTCCAGAAGAGAGGTCTTGGGAGCCTTTGGAGAATATTGATGCTTTTGTTCTTATAGAAATATTCCTGCAAATATCTGGCATAAAGAAGAGAGGTGTGTAAGGCGGTACTGTTAGGATGGCAACCCGTGTTTACCGCTGTCCTGCTGTCCCAGACAGGCGGGGGTGTTGCTCCACTTTCCCTGTGTGTATTGGGACTAGTGCTCACGGAACTTCCTTTCAGCACTGCGAGAGTTAATCTTTTCCCCTTTTTCCCTGTCCAGCTGCTGAATAAGCTGCCGAACAGCCTTCCTATTTAGCTGGGCTGCGATTTCACCTCCTGACCTAAGCTTTAGGTTTTCTTTCTTTTCAATTCTCTTTTTATTGATTTTTATAGAGTTATGAAATGGAACAAACAGTACATTAAACAGGTACTGAGTACAAACAATATTCATGTGATATCATGGTCGTTTATTACCACTCACCCAATTCACATACAGTACAGACCAAAAGTTTGGACACACCTTCTCATTCAAAGAGTTTTCTGTATTTTCATGACTATGAAAATTGTAGATTCACACTGAAGGCATCAAAACTATGAATTAACACGTGTGGAATTATATACTTAACAAAAAAGTGTGAAACAACTGAAAATATGTCTTATATTCTAGGTTCTTCAAAGTAGACACCTTTTGCTTTGATTACTGCTTTGCACACTGCTTTGTGATGCCTTCAGTGTGAATCTCCAATTCTCATAGTCATGAAAATACAGAAAACTCTTTGAATGAGAAGGTGTGTCCAAACTTTTGGTCTGTACTGTATAAAGATAGCTAGTACGATCAATAAGGGTGATGATGATGAGGAGAGGGCTGAAAGATGAAGGTGATAACCATATAAAAGTGCCTCATATAGATGAGGTAAAAACTGAAGGGGAAATACTGCATTCAGTGATAAACGAGAAGGTATGGTGTATGAAGTAAAAAAGAGGGGGGGGAGGGGATAGGGCAGCGGGCAATATTATGGTTTTGGAATTAAGAACATGAGCAGGTTGAGTTCTGAAAGTTTGTCGAGGAAGGGGTTTGTTTTGCGGTAGGTTATCCAATCTATCCAGATCTGCTGGAATCTGCGATGTGATCTCATTTCCCATGCAGATAATTCTTCCATGTGGTAAATGTGTTCTACTTTTAGGATCCATTGTGTAAATGTGGGAGAGGTAGGTTGGTTTCAGTGTTGAGGAATTAATGATTTGGCAGCTGATGTCAGATACAGTACCAGCTTCCGTTTTGTGTGGGGAACGTCTGTCAGTCTAATATTTAGGAGAGTAGCGGTAGGAGAGAGGAGTTTGGGTAACGAACATATCTGTTTTATCGCTTCTAGAACCTCGGTCCAAAAGGGTCTGATCACTGGACATGACCACCACATGTGATAGTATGTGCCTTGTGAATGAGAGCATTTCCAGCATACGTCTGACGTCAACATAACGTCCCCCCAGAAATAACTGCGCTGATACTGTGCCAGGGTGCCCCCCACAGTAATAGTGCTCCCCAAAGTCCCAACTAATAATTCTCTGCCAGAGTGCACTTGTTAGTAATAGTGCCCCCAACAGTACTAGTCCCCACTGTGACCCAGAAGTAATAATGCTTCCAATGTGCCAGTAAGAAGTGTCCCCATAGTGCCCCACAATAATGTGCCAGTAAGAAGTGCCCCCATAGTGCCCCACAATCAGGGGTGGACTGGGAACTTAAAGTGGCCCTGGAAAAATTATTAAAAGTGGCCCAATTTTGTAGTCAGGTCCAAATTGATGGAGGGCAGGGTCAGCAATACCAGATTGTGGCACATTATACCACCCCAACAGAGCCAAATACCACAGTCCATCACAAAATACTGCCAGCAGCACAAAAAACATCCCCAAAAACTTCCACTGGCCAATCGTGAGGAGGGCACTGGCGGCCCTCTGAGCCTCGGCCCACCGGGAAATTTCCCTGTAAGGTCTATGGCCAATCCACCCCTGCCCACAATAATGTGCCAGTAAGAAGTGCCCCCATAGTGCCCCACAATAATGTGCCAGTAAGAAGTGCTCCCATAGTGCCCCCCAAAAATGTGCCAGTATGAAGTGCCCCAATAAATTGCCAGAAGTGCCCCCAAAATTTCACCCTAATAATGTGCCAGTAAGAAGTGCCCCCCAAATTAAGTGCCAGTAAGAAACGCCCCAATAATGCGCCAGAAGTTCCCTCCATTGATTCCCCCCAAAATCATGTGCCAGTAAAAAGTGTCCCACCCCCATAGATGCCCCCCAAATTATGTGCCAGTAAGAAATGCCCCCAGTGCTCCCATGTGCCAGTAAGAAGTGCCCCCATGTGCCAGTAAGAAATGCCCCCAGTGCCAGTAAAAATGCCCCCAGTGCCCCCATGTGCCAGTAAGAAATGCCTCCATGTGCCAGTAAAAATGCCCCCAGTGCTCCCGTACCATTAAGAAATGCCCCCAGTGCCCCCAAGTCCCCATAAGAAATGCCCCCAGTACCCCCATGTGCCAGTAAGAAATGCCCCCCAGTGCCCCCATGTGCCAATAACAAATGCCTCCAGTGCCCCCATGTGCCAGTAATAAATCCAAATGCCCCCAGTGCCAGTAACAAATGCCCCCATGTGCCAGTAACAAATGCCCCCAGTGCCCCCAATGGAGCTCCGGTCCATGATTGCAACAATAAAAAAAAATAAACACCAATACTTACCTCCATGGAGCTGGCAGCGATGCGATGCAGGCCTCTTCCGGCCTGTGTCCTGCGCTGTACGGCTCAGGCGGCGCGATGACGCCTAGTGCCTGCAGCCTATCAGAGGAACGGACAGGGGAGACGCCTCTCCCTCCCCTGCCCCGCAGCACAGGCATCTGTATCGCTGTCCTGAGGACGGCGATACAGATGACTAGGGAGATGAGCGCTTCCACAATGGAAGCGCTCATCTCCCTCTGCGCTGCCCTCCAACTGTGCGCAGGGCCACGCCGCACCTTGCCTAATTGGCGGTGCGGCCCTGCAAATGGCAAGGGGGGCCCTCGGGGTCCCCTGGCTTAGGGGCCCGGTCGCAACTGCGACCGCTGTGACCCCTATAGCTACGCCATGCCAATATCTGTGATCTAATTTATATTATAGCTTAACCTCAGCCCATTATGATATCAGTGTTCACACCATATTCACTTACAGTCTGCTTACTGTAACCAATTAAAGTGCCTGCCTAGGCTGTAAAGCAGGGTGCCTAAAGCATGCTCCTAACAGCCAGATGCCACAACTGGTCTCATCAGGAGTAACAGGACTATATTAGTCCCATTACCCCTGATGACACAGTTTCATAGCAAAACATGTTGGGAGGCTATGTTTCTTGTTTTGAAAGTATGGTTACCTCACCTCAATAAAATGTGGCATCTGGCTGGTAGGTGCATGCTGCAGGCCTCCTACAGACTTTAATTGGATCAGAGGGCTGATGTGACACTGATATCATAAGGGGATGAGCTTGAAGCCTGTATTAGATGTTGCGGAAATTGAATGAAAAATTGTAATATCGTTCGCAAATGAGCAACCTTTGCACTGTGTGATAGTTTCCAGAGATCACAAAATCATTAAATTCTCACTCATCGTGATCTTTGAGCATGCTTAAAAACTGTCATTCATCTAGCGCATATCTGAGCGTTTAATAAATCCACCTCCATGAGCTATAATCTTTGTGTGTAATATATGCATTGACGAATGATTCGTTTATAACAAGTTTATAACAATTGAATTACTTATTTCTACAGTGACCATTGCTCTGTGTAATGTGAGCACTTTCAGACACTAACGAGTTGCTAACTATTTGATCGTTAGTCATCATCGGTACGAAATCTGCTTGTTTAATACAGCCTTAAGCCATAATATAAATTAGCTCACAGACCCCATGTACACGACCATATCCGTCTTGCGGTCTGCAAATCACAAAACATGGATACCGGCCGTCTGTGTTTCGCATTTTCCATTCCGCATGTCCCGCCTATTGCCTACTTTGGTCCACAAAATGGACAAGAATAGAACATGTTCTATCTTTTTTGCAAGACTATGGAATGGACATACGGATGTGGACAGCACACAGTGCACTATCCACAATTTGTGCGGCCCTATTGAAATGAATGGGTCTGCATCCGATCTGCAAAAAATGCGGATGTGGACCAAAAATACCATCATACACATGGAGTCTAAGGTGGATATAATTCCCTATAACCCCACCCCGTCACACGCTACATAGAGACCCTAAAAAAAAATACTCACCTCTTGTTCTCTAGGCACTACCTTCATTCCTGGTCCATTGCTCTCTTGCTCCAGACGCCCTTGCTGCACTGTGACCTGACATTGCACAGCGGGACGTCATAGTGCACACCTACCACACTAAGATCCCATATGGAATATTTCTAAAACTCCAGGATCAGGGTAATAGGTGGGGAGTTATTAAAGGGAACCTGCCATCATGAAAATGCAGTGTATTCATGATTGTATAGAACAGAGGAGCTGTGCAGGCTGATAGTTTTGTATTTCACCAATATTTCATTCATCTAAATTCTTGCTCATTCTGGGTGTGGGAGATTGGGTGTGGTTAGCTATAGTAATTAATTTAACCCAGATTTATCACAAACTCTTTCTAGTAGGGGGATAGAGTAAACAAAATGAAGTAACATTTCTACACAAAAGTGCTAGGTTTGTGACATTTGATAAATCTGGGACAAAGAATGCCATCATAGACTGAAGCAAAATAGACTTTAAATACTGTATTACCCTCATGATAAATTCCACATTGAATTTTTAGTTACCTTTAACACCTTTCCTCCTGTCTCTGGGAGGTGTTTTTCATATTCTGAGCAAAGTTAGGCTGTTTTAGAAGCCTCAGTCATATATGATGTAAAAAAAAAGATGGCACAAATAGTGTAGCATGCTGCGCTATCCTTTTTTATTTTTAAACGATGAACCTCTTTATAGAAAATTTGGTCTGTTGGGTGACACTGGTGTCCATCATGTTACAGATGTAGTTATTTTAATTTTTCTGTTCCTATAACAAAATGGAAAAATAGAAATACAAGCACAAATTGAACCTTCCCTCAGTCAGCAGCAGAACAGTGTCTCAGTGGCAGGTCTCTCTCTGTGAAGACTGGAAACATTTAAAGTACTAGCTTACAGCTTGACATAGATGGGCATACAGACAGATGCTAGTAAAGGTGACCTCTCAGACATGAGAGTGATAATTCTACCCACAAGCCTTCATACTATAAAAACAACTGTGCTGCATATAGCTAGTTAAGATAATTAGAATGAAAAATTGCTGCTTATCAGTTATGGTGGCATCAATTGGTGAAACTCTGCCCGTTGTGTCCTGGAAGAGAACGTTCTGCAGGCATCCAACAAACCAGGAATAGGACAACACTTAAGGCTGCCAATTGAACTCTGAGCATACTAGGTTTCACGCCTAGATTGAGTCCCTCCTGAAGAAAATCTCTAATTCTCTAATCCAATTTGTTTTGTTGTACACCAAGTAGAAAACTTCTTCCACACCATAGTGTAACTGCAATTTGTGGACCTTTTCCTGCCTGACATCAATGCATCGACAGCCCCTTTGCTTCTAGGTGGGCCTGTTCAACATCGATGCCCTGAAATCCAAGTTTTTGAGATTCAGGTGGGGAGCTGGACCTTGGGATACCAAGAGAGGGAATTGTGACAACTGTAGGGGGATCTGTAGAACTCATTTCCTTTGTGGCTAACAGTATTATCTTGGCCTTCTCTTTCTCAATTTTCTGCAACACTTTTTGTAGTATACTGAGAGGAGGGAATGTATAAAGGAGATGAGAAGTCCACTTTATTGAGAATGCATGAACGAATGTTGGAAGATCTTCTGGCTGTAGTGAGCAAAACTTTGTTAGCTTTCTGTTTCTCCTTGTGCTAGGGAGATTCATTTCTGGAAGACCCCATGTATTCACTATCACTTTGAATGCTTGATCCGCTAGACACCATTCTCCTGGGATAATTACATTTCTGCTCAAGAAATCTGCCCACATGTTTTCTTTCCTCTTTAGATGCACCACTTATAAAGATCGAATGTGGTTCTCTGCCCAACAAAATATTCTGTTTGACAATTTTTGGAGTTGTTCTTCTCCCGTACTACCCTGATGTTAAATAAATGCCAATGCTATAATGTTTTCCAAATAAACTTTCAGATGAGTACCTGTTATTACCTCTGAAGTTGCTTTCAGAGCTTCCCATATTGCCCTTAGTTTCCTCTGTTTTGATGAAGTCCCTGCTATTTGACTGTTCCCTGGAATGACAGATCTACATGAGCTTCCCAACCTTGGGCACTCATGTCTGTAGTCATTAGACTGATAGGTTCCTGAATACAATTCACTCCTATCCATAAATGACCTTCTTTCAACTACCATAGGAGAGAATATTTTACATTGGTCGACAGAGACAAAGACTGATCCAACTACAGCTTACTTCTGTTTCAATTCTTTAGGATTAAACTCAGCAGTGGCCTGGAATGGTACTGGATCCATGGTACCACTGGTATGAATGCAGTCATGTGTCCTAACACCTTCATAGCCTGCCTTATTGACACCTTTCCTTTTATTATGAATTGCTTTATCATAAGCATTAAATTCTCCCTCTTGTCCCGAGGTAACAATGATCTTTGACTTACAGAATTTAGGTTTATCCTTAGAAAATTCTTTTCCCACAACCTGACCAAGTCCGATTTTTGCCACTTTATTATTCATCCCAGATCCTGTAGACAGCACTAGCTGAACTTGAGTCTGGAATTCCTTCTGTTGGGATTCTATAATTAGAAGGCCAGCTAGATAAGGGATAACTAATGTTATGCTACAACCTCTGCCATAGTTTTTTTGTGAAAAGTCTGGGGGCAGAAGATATTCCAATAGGTAGATATATAAATTGGTAGTTATCTTTTTTCCCTCCTGTATTGCAAGTCTGAGATATTTCTGATGTTCTCTGTATATCGGTATATAGAAGTAAGCATCTTTCAGGTCTATGGTCACACTTGCTTCTTGCTTCTTGAGTCCATTTTGAATGTACTGTACTTGATGAATTTGTTTGGTGGTTTCAGATTTATAATTGTCTGAAATTATCCACTGGGTTTTTTTTTTTTTTTTTACCAAAAAAAGATGAGAGCAATGACCCTGAAATCTTTCTTCTTTTGGTGCCGGTTGGATTGCCCCCAGTTCAAAAAGATCCTGACCTATGTTTTTCTGCATAGATCCAAAGGGATGAGAAGTAAGGCTACTTTCACACTAGCGTAGCACGGATCCGGCACCTAAAGGGTGCCGACGGATCCGTGCTAACGCTATACATGTGTGGAGCCGGAGCAGCGCTCCGGCCCCACACATGACACACATTAAAACAACACACAGACATACATACAAACAAATATACAGACATACATACAGACATACATACATACTCACATACTCCCGGGACGCCGGCAGAACGTCTTCACGCGCCTCCTGCGCGCAGTGATGACGATTCCCCACAGCGCCCTCTGCTGGGCGCAGTGGGGAAATGTCATCGCAGCGCGCAGGAGGCGCGTGAAGACGTTCTGCCGGCGTCCCGGGAGTATGTGAGTATGTATGTATGTATGTCTGTATGTTTGTATGTATGTCTGTATGTTTGTTTGTATGTCTGTGTGTATGTATGCATGTCTGTGTGTATGTATGCCGGATCCGGAATGACCCCCCATTGGAAATCAATGGAGGACAGATCCGGATTACTGGTGTGTCCACACCAAACGGATCCGTCCCCATTGACTTGCATTGGGGGTCATTCCGGATCCGTCTTGGTGCGGATGCCTGGACCGGAGAGCAAACCGCAGCATGCTGCGGTTTGTCCTCCGGTCTGAAGACGGAACGGAATGCTTTCAGGAGCATTCCGTTGTCTTCAGTTCAGTTTTGTCCCCATTGACAATGAATGGGGACAAAACTGAAGCGTTTTTTTCCGGTATTGAGCCCCTATAACGGAACTCAATACCGGAATTTAAAAACGCTAGTGTGAAAGTAGCCTAAGATAGAATCTTTCTGGAGAAGTTTTGAAAAATTCTATCCCGTACCCCTATTGAAGGATTTTTTTTAAATCCAAGTATTTTTTGTTATACCTTGCCACTGAGTAAAAAATCTGGTTGCCCCCCCCAACTCTTCTGGCATCATTTAGAGGAGGATGACTGTTGTTTGGACTCAAACAGGAAGGGTTTGCCTTTGCCACCTTTCCTGTAGCTCTTCCTCCCTGTTTTACCTTTGCCAAAATTATTTTGTCTTTCAAAATTCCTTCTTTTATAGAGTCTATCCCTGTGGTACATATTCTCCTCTGGGAATCCCTTTTTCATATCAGAGGCCTTCTCAAGAGTTTTGTCCAAATCTGGCCCAAATACATATTGGCTATGGAAAGGGATGCAGCATATTCTATTTTTAGAGGCTAAATCTCCCTTCCAGAACCCTCCATAGATACTGATTCCGCAGAGGAATCGGCTAAGAAACCCAAGGCTTCTTCTTTAAAAGGGGAATGGAAGCAAGAATTTGTTCGCTGAGAGTTTTTTAAAATTTTTTTAATTTTTTTTTAATCTCAGATGTATTTCTCACTGGTCCAGCCAGACACATTGGGATCTGGCTACCCAGGTAGAAGAAACCCCCTTTCTGAACATGGCTGCAGCCATTTCCCAGGTTTTTTTTAATAAGATCTTCTGCTTTTTTATCCATAGGGTCTTTTAGTTGTGCAGGATCCTCAAACAGAATGGCTGTATTTGTTATAAGTTTAGCCACTGATGCATCAATCATTGGTGTTGAATCCTATTTTTCAATTGTCATTTAAGGGGTACATTCTCTTTCAATTCTAGGAAATATAGCTTTTTTTCAGGAGTATTCCATTCTTTTAGAATCAAATTATGTATATTCTCATGAATGGGAAATACCCAATTATGTCTTTCACCTAGTCCTCCATAGTATCCTGAATGAACCTGGCCTTTTTAACGTCCTCAATTTCCATTGTACTTCGTATAGCTCTAATTAACAGATCTAAATCATCCGTAGAAAAGAAGAACTTTTTCTCTTCTTCTTCAGAAGATGATTCAATATGTCTGCCCGCCTCTCTATCAGAAAAATCAGCATCAGAAGTGTCCTCTGAATCAGAGGACAATTGCTCCCTGGTTCTCTTCCTGGACTTTATACCTAGGGCACGCAGGTTATTGTATGATGGATCCTGTTTCTTACTGCACACAGCGCATTTAGCTGAACTGCTTTTTTGCACTACATCTTTGTCTCCCTAAAAGAGAGCACAAGCTAGCCCAACCAGTAAGAAACAGGATTGTATTAAATGACACCCATTTTTAAGACAAATATAAAAGAAAAAAATTACACTCCGCTGGACTGCGGTTTATATTTAGGCACCTCCTGAGATAAGCACTGCAGGAATTCCCCTTGAACACTACTCACTGTTTACCCAAACAAAGAAGGAAGCTTCTTACCACTTGAGAAGCTTATATGCCGCATTTTCAACGCTGTGCTGTTGGCCACCAGAAGTGACTTATTCCGCCCCTGAAAGTGACCTCATGAATATGGTGCTCCCCATTTTCCATCTCGTGTTGAGGGTACTGTGATCTTCCACTGGTAGGAACATTATCTTACCTAAATGCAGCACCAGAAATGACTCCATCTCCTTTTTTTTCCCCCATGGTGCTCCTATATGAGCCGCGCCGTGCATGCCTCCGGGATCCGCCAATTGATGCTGTGGGAAAGGAGAGCTTCTTATACCTGTCTGTGTGTCACAAACCTTAGGCAGAGAACAGCCAAAGAAGTTAGGGAGCAACAGGCTTTGCCTACTTCCTCTGCACACCCACTAAGTGACTATTCCAGGGCATCAGCCCTTACGCTCTCTGCATATTCCCTCTGAACAGGGACAAGAAAAGCACTGAAAGGGGGTGGAGAGGGGAAATTTAACCTCTCTGAATGTGTTTCTTGTTACTGTTGGGGACGGGGCCAACTTAAGGGTGCTGTTGTTGAGACCACTGGGAAAATGTATCTGTATGGTGCCACCTGTTATTTGTTCTTTTCTTATTTCTTTGTCTGGCCAACTGAGATGGCTGCACATGCTCAGTTTCATCCTTCAACTGCCTCCTGAGCTGTGATAGGGAGATAGCTCTAGCAGAAAAGACACACCTCCTGAGCTGCAGCAGAAAAGACACTCCCTTGAGCTGTCAGCTTGATATAAATCTAGCAGAGCAATGAATGAGGAGATCTCTGGATCCATGTGTGGTACAGGGCTGGTTCTAGCTTTATTAGAGATTGTCATGTACTATATGATGTCTGACTTTAATTTTTTACATTAGTCATGGGATAACCCCATCAATTATATATTTTATTAACTAAATTTACACTGTCATAGGATTGTACAATTGCTACAAGTCAAAGTGAGTATGCACCATACAAGTACAGTATTCTATGTATGGCGATGGCTGTGTGAAGTCAGTATATAGGAAGGGTGTCAAGCATTGTTATTAGTCAGATAAATAAAATTGCTGATTCTATTGTGTCATTATAGTGCGGCATATATCATGCAGGCTTGGCTACTGGTGTCAAGATTTGGAGCCATCTGAAGAAATTGTGGAGAGAAACATTTTGGTAAGTATACCAAACAAAATTTTTTTGGTATCTAAAATTCTAATGAGCATTTTCATACTTGGTAGAAAATGAAGGCTTATGTCAATAAGTATAAAAATGTACCTTCTTCCAGTGCCTTATATGTTTAAAATGGTTGTCTAGGGCAGGGGAGTTTAAATAAAGTTTAATAAATAAGAATCATGAGTGGAAAAATATATATCTGATGAAAGCTGAGGAGGGAGGAGAAGAAAGCCCAACACAGTGACGCCAATCGGAGAGTCCAATTACAGTATATCAGACAAGAGTAGCTGGCAAGATGCTGAAAGGCTTTGGTCACATGTGACACAGCAGTGGGGGAGGCATTACAAGTAAGAAGAAGATGATGATGCCTGGACAGTGTATATAACAGAACCAAAACTTTTTGGTGACATGGCTAGAAGAAATCTGGACACAGATGGCAGTGGCAGCTATTTCCTTCATGTTGTGTACTGAACATCGGGTCCAGGGGTAAATGAACACTAGGAATCTTAAGAAATTCATAATAAAGATACAATATGCAAATGTATATCCTGCTTAAAGAGGACCTGAGAACTCTCCTCACATACCTATTTTAGTAAATAATTGTATTCCACATGACCATTCTGGAGCATCAAAAAGCATAAAAAGCGATCGAAAAGTTGTTACCCAAAAATGATGCCAATAAAACAGTCACCTCATCTTGCAAAAAAATGAGCCTCCACACAAGACAATCACCAGAAAAAATATGGCTTTCAGAAAATAGTGACACAAAAACAATTTTTTCTTTTCAAAAAAGTCTTTTATTGTGTAAAACCTCACAAAAATTTAAAAAATACATATATTAGTTATAGCTGTGTCTGTAACAACCTGCTGTATAAAAATGACAACATAATTTTTTTCCCCAAAAATGCTTTGTGTAAAAGTTGTAAAAAGCAAAAAAATAAGTAAAAAAATAAATTAAATTGGTATCTCTAAAATAAAGCACAATAAAGATAACATGTCATTTTTCCCACATGGTGTACGCCGCAACAACAAAACCCAAAAAGCAGTGACAGATTTGCTGTCTTTTCGTTACCTGATTCCCAAAAAGTGAATAAAAAGTAATCAAAAACTCTTATGTACCCCAAAATTGAACCAATGTTAATGACATCTCTTCCCGCAAAAAATAAGCTCTATCGAGAGAAAGATAAATATATGGTTCTGAGTAAATGGTTATGCCTCTACCCCAGAGGGTGTTCAAAAACATCATGGTGCCCATAAACCAGTCTAAAACACCTGTGGGGTCAAAATGCTTGCTCCACTCCTTAATAAATACCTTGAGGGAGGAGTTCTGGGAGACGGCACTTGTTGATGGCCAGATCTTAGTTGAGCTCCTGCTCGTCCGCGGCAAAAGTAACAGCTCCGTTCCAGCATAGTGCATGGGAGGTGCATTAATTAGCAGGATAAGGGGTGGACAAGTGACAGCCAAGACTGGCTCTAGCTGTCCACCATCCCCAGAAGCCCCAGAGACCATACAACACCGCTGCAGCATGCATCGCTAGGTCCGCCATTACCACGTGGCCACAAGTGCTGAGATAGATTACTCCCCTTTCCAGAGTCGTTGCTGGGAGAACTTCGGCACACATACCTGGCCTCCTTTGCAGTTTTGCCTTGAGTCCAGCTGCTTGGGAGTTCACAGGGGCAGCATCTTCGGCCATTTCAATGTGGAATCCATGGGTATTTTGCACCTTCTGCTCACCTGGAGGAGTGCTGAGGAGTGACTGTCATAGTAACCTGCCTTTTCAAATTCGACATTAAGGTCGGTTATAGGTCTCTGAGACACAGAATTAAAGACATCTGTTAAAATCCTCAAGAATCCTGGATATCCATATCTCTGATCATGCACCGGTGCTTTTTGAGATGGCCCTATCTAATCCAATTCCGTTTTCCAAAGTCTGGCAGCTCCCTTCTTATCTATTCCACTCGGAGGACTTTAACCTATTCAGGACCCTGGGATTTTCCATTTTTGCGTTTTTGTTTTTCACTCCCTGCCTTACCATATTTCTAACTTTTTTATTTTTCCGTTCACATAGCCTTAATAGGGCTTATTTTTTGCGGGGCAAGTTGTACTTTCTAATGGCGCCATTTACATGCCGTGTAGTGGAAAGTGGAAAAAAAAATTCCAAATGGGGTAGAAAAAACGCAATTCTGACAATTTTTTTAATGCTGTACACTATGTGGTAAAATTGACCTGTTATCTTAATTTTCCAGTACTGGAAAAAAATTAAAAGCTATTCTGACCCCTATAACTTTTTTTGTAGTTATGTGTACAGGACTGTGTGAGGGCTCATTTTTTGTGGGACGATTTGTACTTTTCTGTGATACCAATTTGAAGTGTGTGCAACTTTTTGATCACTTTTTATAAAAAAATATTGGGAGTTGAAGTGACAAAAAATGGCAAATTGGGTGTTTTTATTTTTTTCCCCGTTATGCCATTTGTTGTGTGCCATTAATACTGTTATATTTTAATTTTATGGGCATTTTTACACGCAACGATGCCCATGATGTTTATTTTTTTATTGGTTAAGTATTTTTATTTATATTTTAAGGAAAGGGGGGTGATTTGAACATTTATATTTATATTTATATATATATATATATATATATATATATATATATATATATATATTTGTTTTTTTCCTTTTTTTAAGTTATCTTGGGTGAAAATAACTGGCAATCATTAGATTGCCCATAGTGTTCTTTGATGGATATATATATATATATATATATATATATATATATATATATATATAGAGAGAGAGAGAGAGATAAAGAGAAAAATAATAAGAAGCAGCACTTTCCAATGGTGGGTGCAATTCCTCCAAAGACCTGGGACCAAGGTCTATATCAAGTAATTGTAAGAAAGAGAAGGCAGCACTCCAGAATCGTATAAAAAATCTAAGTGGTTTATTCACCCATCCAGTAACGTTTCAATTGCTCACTGCAATCTTTTTCAAGCTGTGTTCACATGTGTTCCAAGCATTATATATATAGTGACATCAATAAATTCATTTGTGCCAATTCATTAATCAATTCATATTACAAATATTTAAAAAATATATCATTCACATAGAAAGAACATGATAAAAATACATTATTATTGTTACATGATTCTTGTGCAATAAATTCTAATCATACAGTGACCTCCTTCATTACCCTGTAAACTCTTATAGTGTAATTTCCATAAAGTGCTTCATAATTGTGCCAGGTGATTAAAATCATACTGAAGTGTTCCTTCAAAGATAAAAATAACCAATTGATGATGACAGACCTCATGTTCGGCATCTCGGTGTATATGGTGTTCCATTCTTCTCACTGCGCATGCGTGAAATGCATCCGAGTCTCGCGTTAGCCGAGACTCTGGTGTTTCACATAGATAAAATGAATGAATCATTTGCGCATGCTCCGGGACGTCCGAAGAAACGCGAGATGCATGACTTCAGAGCCGGGGTGTCTGACCTTCACAAAAATGGCTACAACCATTTCCATGTCTCTAGTGCGCCTGCGCTTTGCTCATCAAAAGAAATAAACATTGCTATGGTAATGTATACACAGTGTGGATAGCTTTTACTCAATTTACTATTGTGCTTAACGGGCCTGAATTGGGCAGACCGCCAAAGCGTCATACTCCCTCTTCAAACGGGGCATTCTATGCGGTTTCTCACATTGACTATGAGATCCCGCATTATTGATGCACCTCCTCCCATCACCGCACATTATTAATATCCCAGGGGGAATCAGGTTACTTCAGAAATCTCCAAAGATTGCCCGCTCCCTATTAGGGAAACGGACCCTGTACCATCTTCAAATGGACCAGAGCCGTGACCCAATTCCTGGGTTCATATCTATCCACACCTAATTCCACACCATGGTACCTTTTTGGCAATAAATTGTATGAAAGCAGAGGCTGCAGGTACGCACTAGACAAATGTTATCATTTGAATACTGTACAATCCAAGAAGTAATCGTAAATAAAAATTCGACAGACGCCCACTTTTTCTCCCGGATCCATATCCATGAGGTCTGCTATCAATGTCCATCTCTCCCAAATCTAAAACAAGAAAAAGACAAAGGGTAATTAGATTTAGCTGTAATATACTTTGTTTCCCATCACTGACACATGTGTCCTTCACCTACATGGGGCATGACCAAAATCATGCAGAGCATTCTTGATGACACACCCTTACGTTACCCTAAATTCCACATTGAGTCCCTGGGGTCTCAAAGTCTTCAAATTATATATCCAATATAGTTCTCTCTTCTTCAATCTAGCTTGCCTATCACCACCTCTCCTAGAGATTGGGACTTGTTCCAAGATTCTGACTCTAAGGTCATTTTCTGTGTGTTTAAAATCAGCAAAATGCTTCGATACTGGAAGATTGAGTTTCTTTTTCCTAATTAGTATCTGTGGTGATTTAGTCGTGTTTTCAAATCCCATATGGTCTCCCCCACATAATATAGATGGCAAGGGCACTCCAGCACATAAATTACATGCGTTGAGTCACATGTCAGATATTGTTTAATGTAAATGGGCTTACTCACAGCTGGATGCACAAAAGCATTACCTCGTACTATGAAGGGACAGTTAACACAGTTATGGCAAGGAAAACATCCCATATATATATATGTATGTATGTATATATAGCCATCAAAGAACTATATGTATTGTGGGGAAGTTAGCTCGGTAGGGTGCGGGTTTGACAGCAGTCAGAGTCCCAGACACAGATAAAGTCCAAATGCAGGCTTGGCCTGCGTTTATTCACAAGCTCAAAATAAATGATAATACAGCCTTTGCTTCAGGCACAAACAAAATAAACCCTGCTTGTCTAGCACTACCTAAACATAAGACAGTTTCCCTCACTATACGTGCGTCTAGCTACAGCCACACGAATGCAACATGTTATGCAGTTCAGTCCACAAGGTTTTTACCTTTGATAGCGTCCAAAGTATCTCCTGAGGCCAGCAGCCTTCAGCATTCCTAGCTGCACCCAGCCTCTTTCTGTCTGCACATCTTGCAGGCTTTGTGGACCTGCTAATGGTCCAGCCTCAGCACCTGTGGTGCCTGACTCCAAACCCTAAGACCTGGAGTGGAGGAAGTGGGATGGATGGCCCCACTGCCAAACCTGTCATCCATCCCAAAAAACCAGGCCCAAACACACTTTATCAAAAATGTCTCCAGCAACTACTTTTGCTGGAGACCATATCGCACTTTCCTGGTTTCCCCATGTCTCCTGGTGGGAGACATGAACTTCCCTCAGTCTCTAGTAGGCATAGTAGCTGAACCCAGGAGAAATATACCGGCCATCCAGGATTAACCCCTTCAGTGTCTCACATACTCTCCCTTTGTTCGAACCTGTGGGGGCGAACACTTTTAGCCATAAAACAGTGTGTCCTTGATAGCGCATCTGCGTTCCCTTGTAATTTACCAGCCCTGTGTTCTACAGTGAATTTAAAGTTTTGCAATGTAAGGAACCACCTCGTGACCCTTGCATTTCTCTCTTTAGCCTGGCTCATCCAGGTGAGAGGGGAGTGGTCGGTCACTAGCCTGAAGTGCTGACCTAGCAGGTAATACTTCAGCGCTTCTAGGGCCCATTTTATCGCCAAACATTCACGTTCCACAATGCTGTAGTTCCTTTCTGGGGGTGTAAGCTTCCTGCTAAGATAGGTGACTGGGTGCTCCTCACCCCCCACCTCTTGGGAAAGTACTGCCCCTAGCCCTACGTCAGAAGCATCGGTTTGTACCACAAATGTCTTAGTGAAATCAGGAGTGACGAGTACTGGCTCTCTACAGAGGACTAATTTCAGTCTTTGGAATGCCCCCTCAGCCTCTTCACTCCATTTAACCATGACAGACCTACTTCCCTTGGTCAGATCTGTCAAGGGCGCTGCTATAGTGGCGAAGTTAGGGATAAATCTGCGGTAATAGCCCACAATACCCAGAAAAGCTCTCACCTGCTTTTTGGTCACTGGCCGTGGCCAATTTTGGATGGCTTCTACTTTGTTGACCTGGGGCTTGATGACACCTCTCCCTATTATGTACCCTAGGTAACGCGCCTCCTCCAGACCCAACGCACATTTTTTTGGGTTTGCCGTCAAACCTGCAGCCCTGAGGGAGTCTATTACTGCTTGCACCTTTGGTAGGTGACTTTCCCAGTCTTCACTAAAAATGATGACGTCATCTAAATAAGCAGAAGCATACCTGCGATGGGGCTTAAGGATGACATCCATTAATCTCTGAAACGTGGCAGGGGCCCCATGTAGTCCAAAGGGAAGGCAGACATATTGGAACAAACCCTCAGGGGTGACAAATGCAGTCTTCTCTTTAGCGCGGTCAGTGAGCGGCACCTGCCAATACCCTTTCGTCAGATCTAGCGTAGAGAAAAATCTCGCATGTCCCAATCTCTCTATCAACTCATCCACCCTTGGCATTGGATAGGCGTCAAACTTTGACACCTCATTTAATTTCCGGAAGTCGTTACAGAACCGTAGGGTGCCATCTGGTTTGGGTATCAGGACTATGGGACTTGACCATTCACTATTTGACTCCTCAATAACCCCCAGCTCCAACATTTTTTTTACTTCTTCTGAAATGGCCTGTCTACGAGCTTCTGGTACCCGGTATGGCTTTAAGTGTACCCGTACCCTTGGCTCAGTGACAATGTCGTGCTTGACTAGGGAAGTACGCCCAGGTAATTCGGAGAACACATCCGTATTCCTCAGGACAAACTCCTTTGTCTGCTGCCCTTGGGCCCTAGACAAGGTTTCCGAGATACGCACCCCTGGTATACTCTTGGGAGGGACCTTTACCTCAGGGGGGAACTTCCCCGGGTTACCCCTACTGGGTAAACTCACTGCAGCCAAGGACTCTCGCTCTTTCCATGGTTTCAGCAAATTAACATGGTAGATTTGCTCAGGCTTCCTTCTGCCGGGCTGGTGCACCTTATAGGTGACTTCCCCCACCTTTTCAATAACCTCATATGGCCCGTGCCATTTGGCCAAAAATTTGCTTTCTACAGTCGGCACCAAGACCAGCACTCGGTCCCCTGGCGCAAAGGTTCTGACCTTAGCCGACCTGTTATACACGCGACTCTGGGCCTCCTGTGCTTGCTCTATGTGGGCCTTCACTATGGGCATAACGGCCGCTATCCGATCCTGCATGAGGGAAATGTGTTCGATAACACTTCTGTAGGGGGTGTGTTCTTGCTCCCAGGCCTCCTTGGCGATGTCCAGGAGCCCACGAGGGTGTCGGCCATATACTAGCTCGAATGGAGAGAACCCGGTGGAGGACTGGGGTACCTCACGTATTGCAAACATCAAACAGGGCAATAAACAATCCCAGTCTTTACCATCCTGGCTAACCACCCTCTTTAACATGCCCTTCAAGGTCTTGTTGAATCTTTCAACAAGTCCGTCAGTTTGGGGATGATATACTGACGTACGCAGGTGTTTAATTTTTAAGAGCTTGCACATCTCCTTCATGACCCGTGACATAAACGGGGTCCCCTAGTCGGTGAGGATCTCTTTAGGAATGCCAGTTCGGGAGAACATGTTAAACAGCTCTCTGGCAATGACCTTTGCAGAGGTGTTTCTCAGAGGTACCGCCTCAGGATATCGGGTGGCGTAGTCTAATACAACCAGTATGTACTGATGCCCTCTAGCGGATTTCACCACCGGACCAACTAGATCTATTGCAATTCTGTCAAAAGGTACCTCTATGATGGGCAGTGGTACTAAGGGACTCCTGAAGTGAGACATAGGGGCCGTTAACTGACACACAGGGCAGGACTCACAGTACTCTTTTACGCTGGGATATACACTTGGCCAGTAAAACCTCCGTGAGACCCGTTCTAGGGTTTTCTCACAGCCCAAATGACCTCCCAATGCATGCTTATGGGCTAAGTCTAATATTGTTCGGCGATAGGGCTGAGGCACAAGCAGCTGTTCAAGCTCCTCCCCCGTACCTTATCTATACGGTAGAGCAGGTCCTAATTCACTGCAAAGTAAGGGTACCTTGTATCAGCCCCGGGAACTTGGGGAACCCCATTGATTACAGTAAAATTTTCACGGGCTCTTACCAGCAAGGGATCTCTAAGCTGGGCTGTCCCAAAATTGTCCCGTGACACCTCCAAGTCTGGCAGATCCGGACCCTCCTCCGGTTCTTCCGTGTCACCTACCAACACTGCTAGGGGAAACTTCCCACTTTCACTTGGGGTCACCCCTACTGCTGGTACCTCGGTGTCTGGGTCATAAGGCTCGGGGGTTATATCCTGACCCCTGTTATCACCAACATCATCATTATCATCATCATCATCAATAATAACACGTTTTGCACAATGCGTGGTTTTTCCCTCCCACAAGTCCCAAAACAATGGAAAGTCTCTTCCTATGATGACTTCATGAACTAGAGTCTTAACCACGCCCACCTCATGGGTAATAGCACCGCAAGAGGTGCCTATGGTGACATCAGCGGTGGGGTATTCCCGTGTGTCCCCGTGGATACACAACACCCCAATAGTCCGTCCACTGTATATCCCCGAACCGACCAAAGACCCATGCACGAGGTTGACCAGGCTTCCTGAGTCCAGCAGGGCAGACACTGAGTAACCCCCAATGATGACAGTGCACATTTGTGGTTCAGTCCCGGGCACACTCTCTGCCGCCAGAACGGACCGGGCAAAGAGAGAAACACGCCTGGAGGTATTGCAGTCCATGGGCTCGATGGTAAGGGGGCAGTTAGCCGCGATGTGCCCCCACTCACGGCACCGCCAACACTGTATGCGCCCTTGGTCTCTGTCGCCAGACCCCCGTCGTAGCCCAACTGCTGGCCCCCTTTCAGGGTCACCTCTCTGTGTCACCTGCCTCAGATCTCGAGTTGCCCGAGCAGTCTTACCCGCACTTCTAGTCGTCTTGGTCTCCCTGGCATTGCCCCTGCCGGAGGAGGTCTGTAGCAGCTCCTCAGTGGCACGATACCGCTCCACCAGGTTTACCAGCTGGTCCGCATCTGAAGGTCCTGCTTGCCCAACCCAGTGCTGTATACGAGGCGACAAAGTACGGGTGAACTTGTCTAGGACGACCCTCTCCACGATCTGCGCTGGAGTGCACTTCTCCGGCTGTAGCCACTTTGACACCAGGTGGATCAGGTCATGCATCTGGGACCGTGGTGGGAGGCTTTCCAAGAAAGTCCAGGCGTGCACCCGCCCTGCACGCACCTGCATGGTTACCCCCAACCGTTCCAGGATCTCGGCCTTTAGCTTGGCATAGTCTCGGGAGTCCAACCCACTCAGGTCAAAGTAGGCCTTTTGGGGTTCACCGGTTAGGTAAGGCGCCACGACATCCGCCCACTGGTCCACCGGCAGCATTTCACGCTCTGCAATTCTTTCAAAGACAGCAAGATACGCCTCTACATCATCGGTAGGTGTCATCTTTTGCAGCGTGGCTTGCACTGTGGCCCTCACAGACGGTTGCACACTTTGGGTTCTTTCCGTAGTTAAAGCTTGGGGTATGGTCAAGGCTCCTGCCAATTTTTCTATCAACAGTCTATTCCTCTCAACTTGCTGTTGTAGCATGGCTTGGGAGGCCTCGTACTGTTGCCGACTGATCTCCTGCTGTTGCCGAGTGGCTTCTTGTTGCTGCAGACTGGCGTGGATCATCTGTTTGACCAGGTCCTCCATTGCCACCGCCTTTTTAGAGAATTCACCTGCCGCCTTCACCCAAGACATAGAGCGGCAAACAACAAATCAGTCCTTTTAGTGTGTGTGTCTCTTTAAGACTGCGTTTTGTTCACTATGCCCGCATCCTCCACCATATGTGGGGAAGTTAGCTCGGTAGGGTGCGGGTTTGCGGTGTGAACAGCAGTCAGAGTCCCAGACACAGATAAAGTCCAAATGCAGGCTTGGCCTGCGTTTATTCACAAGCTCAAAATAAATGATAATACAGCCTTTGCTTCAGGCATAAACAAAATAAACCCTGCTTGTCCAGCACTACCTAAACATAAGACAGTTTCCCTCACTATACGTGCGTCTAGCTACAGCCACACGAATGCAACATGTTATGCAGTTCAGTCCACAAGGTTTTTACCTTTGATAGCGTCCAAAGTATCTCCTGAGGCCAGCAGCCTTCAGCATTCCTAGCTGCACCCAGCCTCTTTCTGTCTGCACATCTTGCAGGCTTTGTGGACCTGCTAATGGTCCAGCCTCAGCACCTGTGGTGGAGGAAGTGGGATGGATGGCCCCACTGCCAAACCTGTCATCCATCCCAAAAAACCAGGCCCAAACACACTTTATCAAAAATGTCTCCAGCAACTACTTTTGCTGGAGACCATATCGCACTTTCCTGGTTTCCCCATGTCTCCTGGTGGGAGACATGAACTTCCCTCAGTCTCTAGTAGGCATAGTAGCTGAACCCAGGAGAAATATACCGGCCATCCAGGATTAACCCCTTCAGTGTCTCACAGTATATATAGCCATCACATTTGACCACGGAATCTGAAGGGGAAAATGCCGCGGGCGTCTGCTATCTAAGATAGCAAAAACCGGCGGCTATGGCGCCCACTGCACGCACCAGCAGGCGCCATGTTTAGGGGTCGGACTTCCGCCGTACATGTATGGCGGAGGTCCTAAAGGGGTTAACCCTTACACTCCCAGCGCCGTACATGTACAGCGCTGGAAGTCAGGACACAAATCCCAGCGCTGATCAGCTGCAGGGGTCCGGTAGTGGCCGATAGCCGGAACCCTGCTGTAAACACAGACATCGGTGAAAACACAGATACCGGTGCATTAACCCTCGCACTGCCGAGGTCAGCGCTGACCGCGGCATGTGCGATGTCTGTGGTGGGAGGGAGAGCCCCCGCCCTCACCCCTAATGTTTTACACAGTCAGATCAGCAGCAGGCACTCGTCCCGAATGTTTTACATGGTCAGCTCAGCAGCAGGCACTCGCCTCTAATGTTTTTTGAGTGTCAGCAGCACTGAAGGTCAACTTGTCAGGAGGAGGACCAGAGTGAAGAAGTGGAAGAGGAGGTGGTGGACGATGAAATCACTGGCCCAACATGTGAAGGAGGCAAGCTGAGCGAGGACAGCAGTACAGAGGGGGAGGGATCCGCAGCACCGCAACAGGCTGGAAGAGGCGGTGGGGTGGCAAAAGGGAGAAGGCAGGCCATACCAACAAGTGTGGACGATAAAAGAATTGTCATTTGCAACCTGTGCCGTACCAAAATGAGCAGGGGCATGAACACTAGCAACCTGACCACCACCAGCATGCTCTTCATGGCAGCAAAGCACCCTAATAGGTGGGCCAAACGCCTGGATCCACAATCGGTGTCTGCGGGTCACACCACTGCTTCCTTTTCCCTGTGTTATGTGCTAGCCAAGACGCAGGCCCAGATGCCTCCAGCCCTGCACCTGGACCCTCGCAAGCACCATCAGCGAGCACATCCACTTCTGTGTCTCAGCGCAGCGTACAGATGTCCATACCCCAGGCCTTTGAACGAAAGCCACCCACCCACAGGCCATAGCACTAAATGCACACCTTTACAAATTGCTGGTGCTGAAAATGTTGCTTGTGGAAACTGAGGCTTTTCACAGTCTGATGGCGACGGCTGTCCCTTGTTACTCAGTACCTAGCCGCCACTATTTTTGCCGGTGTGCCCTCACCGCCTTACACCAGCATGTGTCCTGAAACATAACCCGTGCCCTGACCAACGCAGTTACTGGGAAGGTCCACTTAACGACTGACACATGGACAAGTGCTTCTGGCCAGAGACGCTACATTTCCCTGACGGCACACTGGGTGAACGTTGTGGAGGCTGGGAGTGAGTTGTACCCTGGGATGGCACAGGTGCTACCGACACAAAGGATTGCGGGCCCTACTTTCATCAGGATTTCCGCCACCACCTACATTATCGGTTGCAACTAGAGATGAGCGAGCATGCTCTGCCATTTTTGCGTATTTGCGTACGCATTTTAAAATTCCTACGCTATTCATACGCATATTTTAATCTATACGCAAATGCGTACGAATTGCGTACAAATTGAATTTGTACGCTATTTGTACGCAATTCGTACGCATTTGCGTATAGATTAAAATATGTGTATGAATAGCGTAGGAATTTTAAAATGCGTACGCAAATACGCAAAAATGGCACTCGAGCATGCTCTGCCGAGCATGCTCGCTCATCTCTAGTTGCAACCCCTCCTTCTCCTCCACCACTTTCATCTAGGAATTCTCATCTGGCAGCGCCAGTCATCCATCAGTCAGTAGCTGGAAGCAGTTTAGCACAACGGTGGGGAAGCGGCAACAGGCTGTGCTGAAACTTATTTGCTTAGGTGGCAAACAACACACTGCCACAGTGCTGTGGCAGGGTATAAGGGACCAGGCTGAGCCTGTGGTTCTCGCCACTCAACCTACAACCAGGCGTGGCTGTGTCTGTTAACGGCCGCAACTTGGTGGCGGTTTTGGAGCTCGTCAAGCTCACACACATACTGTCACGCTCAGGTGTGGGGGGAAAACCACAAAGAGCGCAGGAGTGAAAGAAGATTAGGCCTGGAAACCAAGGAAGGAAGATGGACACCTCCTAAAGGAAACCCTGACTCTAATCCTGACTGACTACCAGTATGAACAGGCCTCAAATGTAGGCGAGTTCATACACAGGAACCTAAACCAAACTGACCCTATAGGAACCTGGAACTAATGACAGGAATGAATGTACCTGTTCCTCCAACAGGAAGGACGAACAGGAGTCTCCCTCAGGCCAAACAACTGCTTCAACTTAGTGGTTCAGCGGTTTCTCAAAACCTACACTAATTTGCCTGAGCTGCTGGTGAAGGTGCCCATTTCCGAAAGTCATCTACAGCTTCCGCCGGTCTGGCAACGCTGCAGCAGCGCTTACACTTGCCAGCTCACTGACTGCTGTGCGACCTGAGCACGCGCTGGAACGCTACCTGCTCACAATACAGACGGACAGCGCTGCATGTGGAAAAGGTTCTGATAAGCGGCCTAGTGTCACAACTAGGAGGGAAAAGTTTTGTAAAATGGTAAAGGAGTAACTAGCTGACAATGTCAACGTCAGCGATTTCTCTGTGCCTTATAAATATTGGGCGTCTAAGCTGGACACATGGCATGAACTGGCGCTCTATGCCTTGGAGGTGCTGGCCTGCCCTGCCGCCAGCGTTTTGTCGGAGCGGTTATTTAGTGCCGCTGGGGGCATAATAACTGCTAAGCGCATCCGCCTGTCAACTGAAAATGCTGACGCTAATCAAAATTAACAAAGCCTGGATTGCCCCTGACTTCGCTACCCCACCAGAGGAAAGGAACTTTAAATGTGGCTTTTAAAGTGTATTGAATACACTGTATTTCCATGAACCTCTTCCTCTTCTCGTCCTCTTCCTCCATCATATCAAACTGCTTATTAGGCTGCCCTCGCCTTTAAATATTTAAGAGGTTCACCAGCAGGCCCTCACCCCTAATTTTTTAACCTAAAAAAATTAACCTCACTCTGGTCCTTCTCCTGACATGTTGACCTAACAAGAACCTGTCTTGCGCCGCCCTTCAAACTGAGACATGAAGCTAGGAGTTTTGGATGACTTTATTTTTTGTGCTCTGCCAGCAGACACTGTTTCACTGCGCCCACTGAGCACCATCAGCAGCACGCACACTTCCCTGCCCCTTACTGCTCGCCTTGCGCATACTAAATGGTATATATGCAAGTTTGTCAAAAGTACAGTTGCGCTGATTTTTTTTAGTGAATGAGCAGAAAAATTTCACAGAATGAGCAAACATTATGCAGCAGACGCAGCGCAGATAATGTCAATAACCTTTCTGTATCCTAAATACCTGACATCCAGTGTATTTTTTTCTGCCGTTATTCATATAATGTATAACGTTTGCGCAATCAGGCACAGATAGTGTAGGGATAGGATTTGGCTAGGCAGGGCTAGTTGTTCTGTTGAAAAGACCCAAAAGTCCTTTTAAGGACTTTTGTTATATCTGGCTGCAATATTGTTATTCTTGATGGTCAAAATTTGCGCAAGTTTGCCTAATCTTAACACCAGCTGCGCAGCATGTGCAGTACAATGTTTGTTTCTCCTATATACCTGACATTTATTGCGTTTCTTTCTGCCGCTAATCACGTTGACATTACATGTGCAGGACAATGTATGTTTCTCCTATATACCTGACATTTATTGCGTTTCTTTCTGCCGCTAATCACGGTGACATTACATGTGTAGCCAGGTATAACAATGGACTTTTGTGTCTTTTGAACAGAACAACTAGCCCTACCTAGCCAAATCCTATCCCTACACTATAAGTCCCTCCTTGCGCGAATGTTATACAGCAGACGCAAAAGAGGTACTGCTGCCTTAATTAACGGTAGAAAAAATAGCAACGGAGGTCCGGTATATAGACTACGAAATGGTTCTAATGCACACGCTGTGCATGTGGTATTAGCGTCAGGCACACTTGCGTTCTTTTTGCCCCAAATTAAAAAAAAAAAATGCAGCCAGATATAACAATGGACTTTTGTGTCTTTTGAACAGAACTACTAGCCCTGCCTAGCCAAACCCTATCCCTACACTATATGTGCCTCCTTGCACAAATGTTATAAAGCAGATGCAAAATAGGTACTGCGGCCTTAATTAACGGTAGAAAAAATAGCAACGGATGTCAGGTACAGTATATAGACTACAGAACAGTTCTAATGCACACTCTGTGCATGTGGTATTAGCGTCAGGCACACTTGCGTTCTTTTTGCCCCAAATTTTTTTAAAAAATGCAGCCAGATATAACAATGGACTTTTGTGTCTTTTGAACAGAACTACTAGCCCTGCCTAGCCAAATCCTATCCCTACACTATATGTGCCTCCTTGTGCAAATGTTATACAACAGACGCAAAAGAGGTACTGCGGCCTTAATTAACGGTAGAAAAAATAGCAATGGATGTCAGGTACAGTATATAGACTACAGAACGGTTCTAATGCACACTCTGTGCACGTGGTATTAGCGTCAGACACACTTGCGTTCTTTTTGCCCCAAAATAAATAAAAAAAATGCAGCCAGATATAACAATGGACTTTTGTGTCTTTTGAACAGAACTACTAGCCCTGCCTAGCCAAAACCTATCCCTACACTATATGTGCCTCCTTGCGCAAATGTTTTACAGCAGACGCAAAAGAGATACTGATGCCTTAATTAACGGTAGAAAAAATAGCAACGGATGTCAAGTATATAGACTACAGAACGGTTCTAATGCACACGCTGTGCACGTGGTATTAGTGTCAGGCACACTTGCGTTCTTTTTGCCCCAAAATAAATAAAAAAAATGCAGCCAGATATAACAATGGACTTTTGTGTCTTTTGAACAGAACTACTAGCCCTGCCTAGCCAAATCCTATCCCTACACTATATATGCCTCTTTGCGCAAATGTTATACAGCAGACACAAAAGAGGTACTGCGGACATAATTAACAGCAGAAAAAATAGCAAAGGATGTCAGGTATATAGTATACAGAGAGTAATACACCATGCACCAGCTGCGCAGGTGGCGTTAATGTCAGGCCACCTTGCGCAATTTTTAACCCCTTAAAAAAAAATATATATATATATATAGGGCTTTTGGGTCTTTTCAAAAGAAATACTATCCCTGCCTAGCGTTCTTGTCTCCCTACACTATCTGTCCCTCCTTGCAGCAGCTCTCCCTGACTCAGTATGAGCCAGTCACTTGTCACCGGGTGCTTTATAGCACCTGATGACGCATTTCCGGCCATCCAAACAGTGTAATGCCAGTAGCAAACATGGCTACTGGCATTACAGTGAATGCCAGCACCTCCCCGCACGCTAATTAGCGTGCGGGGAGGGGACCCGAGCGCCGCCATGTTATTCTAATATGGTATTCGGCTGAACATGTTCGCTCAACACTAGTCAGAACATCTGCAGTCGTTGGCCAGTACTGTATAAATCACCATACTAGACCCCAAATGGACATGAACCCTGCTGTGTGCCAATAAAGCACTTTACAACCACATATGGGGTGTTGCTGTATTCAGGAGAAAATGGGTCATTGTGGGGTGCATTTTCTCCTGTTTCGATCTGTGAAAATGAAAAACCTGGGCCTAAATCAACATTTTCTTGTAAAATATCTAATTTTTCTTGTGGAAAACCTAAAGGGTTAATAAAGTTTGTAAAATCAGTTTTGAATCATTTGAGTGGTGTAGTTTCCAAAATGGGGTTGTCCCTTTTTGGGGGTTTCCACTGTAGGGGCACCTCAGGGTGTCTTCAAATGTGACATGGTGCCTGTAAATTATTCCAGTGAAATCAGCCCTCCAAAAACCATATGGCTCTCCATAGGCTACTTTTACACTTGCGGCAACCTTTTCCAGCTGGATCCGTGCTACCACAAGTCCACTGTGCCGCCTCTGGGCCGGAGTTACTGGCCGCAACACGGCAAAAATGCAGAGAGGCGGACGGAATAAAACTAAGGACGCTGCAGTTTTTGTACTGGCCACCTCTCGGCTTGTTTGCCATGCTGCAGCCGCACCTCTGGCCTGCTCCCATTATAGTGAATGGGGCCAGAGCGGACTTCCGGCGGTACGGTGGACCTGCGATTGCATGAATCTGGCAGGCTGTTGCCCTGCCGGAAAAGGCTACTACAAGTGTTAACGTAGCCTAAGGATGTTTCTGTAAACTGCAGAATCAGAGAATTAAAGGTTGTAGTTTATTTGGCTGATAACCCTTGACGTGTTACTGGACTAATGAATTAAAATGGAAAATCTGCAAGAAAAAGAGGAATTTTGAAATTTCATAAAACTTACATGAAACAACACAAACTGCTATATGTCTGTATATGAATACGTAACTAAAGGATTGGCAGGCAGAGTCTATTGATGATGCACAAAAAAATCCCTGTTTTATCCGCTGCAACCCTGGACAGGTTTCAAAAACGTTTCCAGAAGGATTTAGTAAAAACTGCATTGTACATGTAATTATGCAACTTCCAACCCGTCTGGGAGTGAACATTAAAGGGGTTTTCTTACTTCAGCACATAACATTTATCATGTAGAGAAAGTTAATATAAAGTAGTTGCTAATGTACTTTGATTGATCATATTGCTCCCTTTGCTGGCTAGATTAATTTTTCCATCACATTATACGCTGCTTGTTTCCATGGTTACGACCACCCTGCAAAACCAGCAGCAATGGCCATGCTTGCGCACTACAGAAAAAAGTGCTGGACAGTGGGCACTCCCGCAGTCCCAGCCATCAGAGAGGCCAGTGCTTTTTTCTATATTGTGCAAGCACAGCCACTGCTGCTGGATTACAGGGTGGTCGTAACCATGGAAGCGAGCAGTGTTTAATGTGGTGGAAAAATGAATCTAGCCAGCAAAGTAGGCAATATGGACAATCAATGTACATTAGTAAGTGCCTTGTATTCATTTTCTGTACATTATAAATGCCATTTGCTGAAGTGAGAAAATCCCTTTAAGCTATTTAGATGCTACAGCAATTAGAAGATCTAATGGTTAGAGTTGCGGATGTGGGAGGGGGCTTAGTAGTTTTGATCAACACAAGTCTACATATTGAACTTAATAAAAGTATATTCACCCTTTAATGACCAGGCCTGAAAAGGCCTTAATGACGAAGCTAAAACACGGATACCGGCCGTGTGCATTCCGCATTTTGAGGAATGTAATGGCTGCCCCCTAATGGAACAGTCCTATCCTTGTCTGTAATGCATTCTATAATTTTGCGTATGGCACGGATTGGATGTGTGGATGTGGACAGCACACAGTGTGCTTTCCACAACTTTTGCGGCCCCATTAAAATGAATGGGTTCAGATCCAACCCGCAAAAAATGCAGAACGGATGCGGACCCAAACCACGGTTTTGTGCATGAGCCCTAAAAGTATTGCGCACCCAAATAATTCTGACATTGTTTTTTCCTCACAAATTGTACTTATTTAGGTGGTAAAATTAGACCTATAACATTCGCATGTATTTACTAAAAACACAAAAATTGGTGAAATTTTTGTAAAAATGCATTTTCTCTATTTTTAAATGCAACATGTATACATGCTATACAAAAATGTTATCAGATATATATTTCCATATGTTTACTTTATTTTAGAAGCACTTTTGAAAAACATTTTACATTTTTAACCAGAAGACTTTTAACCGAATTTTAATAAAAATAAAGAAATGCACCCCATATTTTATCACCCTACTTCTCCCATTTTCAGAAATATTCCTGTTGTGGCCCTAATTCTGTATAAGGACACATGGCAGGGTCCAAAAGGAAATGTGAACTCAGTTCCTCCCAGGGCACAGATTTTGCTTGAAAATATTTCAGGTCCCGTTGCACACTTGTATAGACATAGAGCTGCTAAAATGATTACAAAAAAACATAAATGACCCAATTTTAGAAATTAAACCCCTCAAATTATACAAAATTTACAAACTTTCTTATCCCTTTAGGTGTTCCACAGGAATTAAAGTGAAATTTAAAAATGTAATCTTATTTTGCAGATTTTCCATTTTAATCCATTTTTTCCTGTAACACAGCAAGGGTTAACACCGAAAAAAAAAAACCTTAGTATTTATAACCCTGATTCTGAAGTTTACATAAACAACCCATGTGTTTTCTTTCCTTAAGACCTGTGTGGTACACCCATATACAAGTAGCAGTATACAAACACATATGGGGTATTGCCATAATCAGGAGAAAATGGGCAACAAATTATGGAGTGCATTTTCTCCAGGTCCCCCTTGTGAATGTGGGCCTAAAGTCTATTTTTCTAGAAAAAAAACTGTAATTTTTCATTTTCACAGCCAATTCTATGAAACACATTTGAGGCCATAGTGCTGACTACACACCTTGAAAGATTTCTCGAGAGGTATAGTTTCCAGAATGTGGTCACTTTTTTTGGGTTTCCATTCTAGGGGTACATCTGAGTGTGTTCAATTGCGAGATGGTGCCTGTCCATTATTTTGGTGCTCCTTTCCTTCTGAACCTTGTGGTATCCTCATATAGCAGTATACCAGCACATATAGGGTATTGCCGTAATCAGGAACAGTAACAAATTATGTGGTGCATTTTCTCCAGTTCCCCTTGCGAAAGTGAAAAATTTGAACCTAAAGTCGCTTTTGCTAGAACAAAAAGTAATTTTTTATTTTCACAAATTCTTTGAAACACCTTTGGGGTCAAAGTGCTCACTCGATGCCTTGAAAGATTCCTCGAGGGCTGTAGTTTCCAGAATCGGATTACTTTTTGGGATTTTTTTTACTTTAGTGGTGCATCAGGTTGTCTCCAATTGCGACATGACACCTGAAAATTATTCCTGTGAAACCTGCGCTCCAAAATCCATATGTTGCTCCTTGCACTCTGTGCCCTGCCATGTGTCCATACAGCAGTTCACGACACCACAAATGAGGGTTTCTATAAACTGCAGAATCAGGGTAATTGACTTTTGTTTGACTGTTAACCCTTGTTGTGTTACAGGAAAATATGGCTGAAAATGTCATTCTTGTGAAACACCCAAAGGGTTAACAAAGTTTTGAATTACTTGAGTGATGTAGTTTCTAAAATGGGGTCATTTATTTATATCATGTAAACCCCTAAAAGTGACTTAATAACTGAATTGGTCCTTTAAAAAATTGGTTTTGAAAAATTTCTGGAAAATCTAAAATTTGCATCTAAATTTCAAAGCCATCTAGAATCCATTACATTTACAAAATTATGCCAACATAAAGTAGACATGTGGGGAATGTTGATTGATACCTATTTTATTAGGTATTACTATGTCATAGATGTAGTAAATTTCAAAAATCTAGAATTTTTATGTTTTTCCCAAATAAAGGAATAAAATATTGACTCAAATTTACCACTTACATAAAGTACAATGTGTCACGAGAAAACCATCTCAGAATCAGTAAAAGCATTCCAAAGTTATTACCACATAAAGTGACACATGCCAGATTTGCAAAAATAGGCCTGGGCAGGAGGGTGAAAACAGGCCTAGAGTAGAAGGGGTTAAAGGGGTTATCCAAGACTATATAACCCCCCCTTCATGTGCAGGCCCCTCATGGTGGTTATACTTACCTCGGTCCCCGCTCCCTGTGCCACTCCTTGTCCTCGTACTGCCGCTGCTGCTTCTCCCCGTGCAGGGATGAAAACATCCGGTGTCCAGGAAGGGGGGGGGTGTGTTTAGAAGCCAATGGCAGGCAGTGACGGGAACGAGCCTTCCTAGTATCGCCATTGGCTGCTCCCCCTGGACACTGGATGTTTTCATCCCTGCACGGGGAGAAGCAGCAGCGGCAGTACAGGGACAAGGAGCGGGGACCAATGTAAGTATAATGACCGTGAGGGGCCCGGCACATGAAGCGGGGAGGGGGGTTATATAGTCTTGGATAACCCCTTTAAGGATGCAGCCTAGTTTTGAAGGCTCAAAACCCTTTTTTTTATCTGACATGTTTCACTTTATGTGGCAATACTTGTAATGCTTGTACTTATCCAAGTCATTCTGAGATTATTTTTCTGTGATATTGTACTTTATTTTGGTGGTAAATTTTAGTTAAGTTTTTTATATATTAAAATGTGAAATTTACAGATAGCCAACCACATAAATTAGTTAATAATTAACATATACCATTTGTCTACTTTATGTTGGCATCATTTTTTAAATGCCCTTTAGTTTATGTAGTTTATGTAGAACATTAGAAGACTTCTAAGTTTAGCTGCAAATCTATATTTAGATTTAGGGACCAGTTCAGATCTGAAATAGCTTTGAGAGTACTATATATGAGAACCAGCTATAATTTACTCTCCTCAAAGTATTCAAAACTGCATTTTCAAAGTTTTCTAACTGTACTGTTAAGGGAATTCAAAAGATTTGCGAATAAATAAGCTTACGCAGGCTATGTGAATAATTATATTTACTAGGTGATTAATTATACGATAAAACAAAGAAATCACATACAGAATAAAAAAGTAAATAAACATCACAAGCCAATGGGGTGGAGACTCTGTTGATCATGCTATAACCCATGGCTGTCTACCCCTGTTATAATACATGACCGACACCCCAGGGTGTACAAAAGAAATATGGCAAAGTCATACTCACATCCTATCTAGATGGAGGCCTGATCGAGTCTACTTAGACAAGGTGGGTAACAGACTTTTAACCTGTTATCCCCTCTTCCAATGTGCATCACTCAGGAATGTGGTCTTATCAGCACAATTGGGGGATGGGTACTAACTATCTCTCTAACCCACTTCATTACAAGGAAGCTTATAAACTATAATACCAAGTATTAAGCAGAATTAAAGGGGAGAACCAGTTACTTTAAAAAAAAAAAAAAAACATTACAATACACTAACCCCTTAGGTTTCTCACAGAAATTAATACATAATACTTTTTGTACAGTTTTCATTCAAACCAGCAGCAGTTGACAAATATAGTAAAAATAATTTTTTATTACCTTGATTTTACAATTTTTGGAAATACCTAATATGTGTGCCCAGTGTGTTACTTAACTCCAAATTACATTCTGTTAATTAAAATGTAGATTTTTTTTTAAATTTTCAATAGGGGTAATCGGAGAAAGCACCCCACAATTTGTAACACAATTTCACCAGAGTATGGCAATACCCTACATGTGATCATAAATTACTGTTTAGACACATGGCAGGCTTTGGAAGGGACAGAGCACTATTTGGCTTTTGGAGATATTGCCAAAATGGATTTTGGATGCCAAGTTGCATTTGCAGAGTCTCTTGTCTTCTTCTAGGGGGAAAGTGAACCTTTTAACACTACAGGTGTCACAAGCCGTAGAGGAGCAACATTCACAGTGGCAATCCTCATGCAGATGCTCCCTAGAGCTTGGGAGTGACAGTATGGTGCACCCTTTCTTCCCTCAGGACAGACTCTGATGTTTGGGCTCCTGCCTGGTAGTTGGGGTGTCTTTCGTGTTATGGGTTACAGGTGCGAAGCAGGAGGTGCAGGTGCTGTGGCTGCCGGATAGTGCTGGAGTCAGCATGAGCCTCTCTAGCATCACCCCACGATGTTAGGGTGGCTCGTTCTCATCACCGCCTGCTATTGGCTGCTTCCCCTGTCACTGGATGTTTTTATCTGCACAAGGGGGGGGGGAAATGCAGCGGTGGCTATGCTGGGATCAGAAGCAACATAGGTGCCAGGGAGCGGGGTCCACACACTGCTAAATAAGTAGCAGGTTTTGGAGGGCATGGGCCGGGGAGTTGGGGGTACTTACTATTTTTTCAGGGCGCAGCTCCGTTGGCCCGCTGTGCCCCTGTGAAGATCCGGCGCGCGCTATTCAAATGCATAGCATCGGAACAGGGAGGAGGAGACGCCAGGGATTCTCAATGGGCGTCTCCTTCTCCCTGGCTGTGGCGCTGTCCATTCGCAGCAGAGAGCGTCACAGCCAGGGAGGAAACCTGAGTGATGTATTGGCAAAGTCCCCTTTCACAGCAGTAAAGTCATAAGCAAGCACTTTTCCTTACTGGCTTACTCCAGTGCACAGCCTTATAGACTCTAGACCTTTTAATCCTTTCTCTTTGCTCTCTTTCTGGAGTACTTTAGAGTAGCAATCACTTTCTTTTTCAGAGATAGTGATTCTGGGAAGTGAGCACATGAAACTCCTCACTCCTCCTCAACTAGCATTAAACTCACAGTGACAGAGGGCAGAGATAAGTCCATCCTCTTGAATCCTAAAAGGAGCTGGGTTGGTGTTTAAGACAGATCCATGCAAAATTAGATACAAGATACAATTTCGTAAATGCAAGCATTACATTAAACAATTAACATTACCGCAGTAAACTTTTTGCAAATACTCTGGTCTGGGGTTCTACACAGGTGTTGTCTCAAAGAATGTGCAGTGTTGTTCTTACAAATATAGAAAATTTGACAAATTTAGTGTTCGCCCACATCTTGCAGATCACAGATCCATTGAAGTTAATGGGTCCACACCACAATGTCTGCAAAGCAGGCACGGCTGTTCCATGGTCGTATGTTTGGCAGTTAAGTTACCTTAAACTATTTTCCATTTTAAACATTCATTTGAAATAAAAGCAAGCTTTATATCATTGACATAGATGGCTATGAAGACTGGAAAAGGCTGGATAGATGCGGGGACACCTGAAACTGGAACTGAATTTCTTGAAATTGCATTAAATGTAAGGAAATTATTTCTAAATACTGTTTGCTTCCTATAACAAAAGAACTATAACTCAACTTTTGCCTGCTTATCATGTTTCTGCTAGAATTTGGAAAAATTGTATTCCATGATGACTCAAAGGAGCACCCAAGAGACAGATGCGAACATGCATAAAGCCCATGTGGAACGGGATATTTTTAAAGTGTTAACATATCAAGTTGAAGCTGTAAGTAGATTTTACTTACTATCAAGGCCTACTGTACGGTGATTCAGCTAAATATTACAGCTATAAGGAAGACTATAGATAAAAATATGCAAAACATCCAAACTATTTCTAACATCCTCCTTTGTTATGATCCTATACGGTTTTACGGTTTCTTGTTGCAATCAGAACTAAGAAACTAAGGTGCTCATACTGTGGTATCACAATGCGCTATTGTCACGAATGTGCCTGCATCTGGTTGCAGGCGTTCGGCAAGACTTTCAAAAGTGACATAATTTGACATGTTTTCCTCTTGGTTTGGTTGCTGTTTACCACACCCCTTCCCCTCAGCTGTTGTGGGTTTTGGTGATTGTCTTTCCCCTATTTATCCCTGCCTCTCCCAGTATCCCTTGTGGTTTATACTTTCTGCTGACATTGTTGTGTGTGGTGTGGATCTTGGCTGAGATCCGGTTGCTGCAATATCTGCATTAAAATAAGTGTCATTTTCCCTTTTGTGTTTATCCTACTTTTCCCTGTTGTGGTTTTGCCTTCTGGAGTCTCCAGTTCGTCTGTACTTTTGGAGGAACGGGTTCACTCCTTCCCCTGTCACTAGTGGCAGGGTTCTCTAGGGTCAGGTGTTATTAGGTTCCTGTGTATGAACTCTCATACCACTAAGGCCTGTTCATACTGGTAGTCAGTCAGGGCCTAGTTTCAGGGTTACCTGCAGGAGGTGACCGTTTTCCTTGTTTGGTCTTTTTCCTTCCCTCTTACGCTTGGTGTGGCTTTATCCTCCACACCAGAGCGTGACAGGTATCCTGATGTTCAGTATGATAATGGTCAGATGGCTCTTTGCCCTTTGTGCACCTTTCCCCACCAGTACTTGTACCTAGTTTTTCCCAATCAAACACTGTTTGGTAAAAAATATAAATGTAAAAAAAAAAAAAAAAAAAAAAATATATATATATATATATATATATATATATATACAGTAGAGACCAAAAGTTTCGACACACCTTTTCATTCAAAGAGTTTTCTGTATTTTCATGACTATGACAATTGTAGATTCACACTAAAGGCATCAAAACTATGAATTAACACATGTGGAATTATATACTTAACAAAAAAGTGTGAAACAACTGTAAATATGTCATATATTCTAGGTTCAAGAGGTATTCACCTGAAATGGTTTTCACTTCACAGCTGTGCCCTGTCAGGTTTAATAAGTGGGATTTCTTGCCTTATAAATGAGGTTGGGACCATGAGTTGTGTTGGGTAGAAGTCAGGTGGATACACAGCTGATAGTCCTACTGAATAGACTGTTAGAATTTGTATTATGGCAAGAAAAAAGCAGCTAAGTAAAGAAAGTGGCCATCATTACTTTAAGAAATGAAGGTCAGTCAGTCCGAAAAATTTGGAAAACTTTGAAAGTGTCCCCAAGTGCAGTCGCAAAAGCCATCAAGCGCTACAAAGAAACTTGAGGACCGCCCAGGGGCGGGCTGGGCCGGGGGGCAGGAGGGCATATGCCCCCCAGGCCAGTAGATGTCCAAGGCCGTGTGGCCCCTAAACTGAATTGTATCTGCGTCCACTAGACGCAGATACAACTAAGCCTACAGCAGCGCCGGTGGGACGAGGGAACCACTGGTTCCCTGCCCTCCCTCTATCCCTAGCAGGTAATGTCTAAACTGTACATTCTCTTTCCTACTGTGTGTAAACTTCAAGCACCGCACGGAGCTGTTAGGTCACGTGGGTCGTACGTCAGCGTGCAGCATAGGCGGGCTGTTTGCAGAGCCGAAAGGTCAGTCAGGGATGGCTGCTCTGCAATGTTAGGAGAAGAGGGAGATAAAGTGCCTCTCATTTCAGGAGAGGTATGTGTATGTACTGTGGAGGGGCTAAGGGGAGAGGGACTGACAATATTTTTTGCAGGGGGCATTCTGTGTAATACTGTATGCAATGGGAGCAAATAATATTGGATGGAGGGAGGAAGGTGTAATATTGCCTGCCAAGGGGGTTCTGTGTAATATTGTATTCAGAGGAGGGCAGGCGTGTAATATTGGGGGGGGGGGCATTTAATATTGTAATATTGTAAAACTAATCCTAACCCTAAAACTGACCATTAGGGCTCATGCACGGAACCGTTGCCCGGTCCTGACCATATTGCGGCTGGCAATCAGCGGGTCCGCAATACACGGGCAGTGGCCTTGTGCACCCCGCATAATGGATGCTGAGACATTCACTTGAATTGGTCTGCAATCCAGAAGGTTGGTGTGGAATAGGGACACAGAACCCCACGGAAGCACTAAGGAGGGCTTCCGTGAGGTTTCTGTCCGTGCCTCCGCACAGCAAAAAAGTAGTGCATGCTCTACTTTTTTGCGGTGTGTACCGTCGTATGCAGACCCCATTCAAGTGAATGGGTCCACATCCGCCTGCAGCAGCTCTACGGTCAGTGCCCATGCATTGCGGACTGCAATTTGCAGTGCGCTGCACAGATCTGGCCGGCACACGTTCGCGTGCATGAGCCCTGAGCTTAACTACAACCTCATTGCCTCATGTACCTCACAAGTGACCATAATATATGATTGTCCACATATATCTGTACTGCATCATTTATACCTCGCACCTGACACATAGTATACACACAGAGTACTGATACGTCAGGTTACGGTGTAAAAGATGCAGTGTGTACATATATAGTATATACAGGAGTGTACAGATATGTGAGGTAAGAGGTATAATAGATGCAGTGTGTACAGATATATAGTATGTACAGCAGTGTACTGATATGTGAGGTATGAGATATAATACATGCGGTATATACAGATATATAGTATGCACAGCAGTGTACTCATATGAGATAGGAGGTGTAAGTTATTGTTCGTACCTAATATCAGTACACTGCTGTGTATCTGTATTTATTGCATGTATTATAAAAATATACTGGTAATAGATGCAGTGTCTATATGCAGATGCAGATATATAGTATAACAGTGCACTCATGTGAGATACGAGGTGTAATTTATACCTCATACCTCACTTATAAGCACAATGCTGTATACACTATATATACCCACTGCATCTATTAGAACTCTTACCACGTGTCCTTGTTACCTACTACATTCTAGCTTCTACTGAGTATTATAACACAGTGTGTGTATGCTGTATTCAGGGGGAACAGCAAAGAGGCACTATACATAACGGGGCACATATGTATAACAGGCACTATACATACAGGGTGCACATATAAGTGGCACTATTTATAAGGGGCACCGAGCATGTGGCACTATATACAGAGGGCACCGAGCATGTGGCACTATATACAGAGGGCACCGAGCGTGTGGCACCATATACAGAGGGCACAGAGCGTGTGGTACTATATGCAGAGGGCACAGAGCATGCGGCACTATATGCAGAGGGCACGGAGTGTGTGGCACTACCATTGGGGAGCCCTGTGTGTAGCTGCTGTTATATTCAGGGCACAGCATGTGTGTCAGTATGCAGTATGCAGGGTGCCAATGTATTGGTAAAGAGAAAACCTGAAGACATATTCTCAGCAAAATCCGCTGAATTGTGGCTGGGAGAAGTCATCATGGTGGTCTGAACCAGATGAAGAAGAACTCAGAAGGAAACGTCACCTGTAAGTCACTAAATGGAAATGATTATTCTGCTACTGACTGTGTATGATCAGAGCTGTAGTCACCTGGATGATCTACAGCTGATGATGGGTGGTTTTGTGAAACAACAACTCCCAGCATCCCGTTACTGCTGTTCAGGCCATACTGGGAGCTGTAGTTTCACACTGTACAAGCTTACTTGGTGAGGGCCGACCTAACTATGCAAATGGTATCTGTACCGAACTTTTAAAATGTGGTGATATACTGTACATATGTATGCATGGAGGAGGAGGTGTGATGGTGTGGGGGTGCTTTGCTGGTTACACTGTTGGGGATTTATTCAAAATCGAAGGCATACTGAGCCAGCATGGCTACCACAGCATCTTGCAGCGGCATGGTATTCCATCCGGTTTGCATTTAGTTGGACCATCATTTATTTATCAACAGGACAATGACCCCAAACACACCTCCAGGCTGTGTAAGGGCTATTTGACCAAGAAGGAGAGTGATGGGGTGCTACGCCAGATGACCTGGCCTCCACAGTCACCAGACCTGAACCCAATCCAGATGGTTTGGGGTGAGCTGGACCGCAGAGTGAAGGCAAAAGGGCCAACAAGTGCTAAGCATCTCTGGGAACTCCTTCAAGACTGTTGGAATACCATTTCAGGTGACTACCTCTTGAAGCTCATCAAGAGAATGCCAAGAGTATGCAAAGCAGTAATCAAAACCACCAAACACATCCGGGGGAAAAAATGTACTTAAATAATGAATAGGGGAGCCTATAGTATATATCAAATTACACCAAAAACATGCATGTGCCAGAAAGCACATACATTGAAAGTAGGCTCTCACAAAGTATATGAAAATGTAAATCTTTATTACATATAACATTCGACAGTATATGAAACAATATTATAGAGGCCACAAAGTGGTGGAGACTTACAAGTGTAAGAAAAAAAGCATTAAAAAGTAAATGGAGGGCGTGGTGGCAAGTGCCTGGATAACCAGCAAGGGTAACAGCTAGAATAATCAATTATACAAATGTGTAAACCATCCTCTCACCTGCAAAAAATCAAAGCAAAAGGTGGCTACTTTGAAAAACCTAGAATATAAGACATATTTTCAGTTGTTTCACACTTTTTTGTTAAGTATATAATTCCACGTGTTAATTCATAGTTTTGATGCCTTCAGTGTGAATCTCCAATTTTCATAGTCAAGAGTAATGTAACCATAAAGGATTCACTACTTTTGCATAGCTGGACCCATATGTGGGTTTCAAAGTGGACAATTAAAATCAATAAATATGAAAATAAATATATGTAAATAAAAATATATGAATATAAATAGTAGAAAAGAAAATACATTGGTAAGTAGAAAGTCAGTTTATAAACAAATAAATAAATAAAAGTGATACCCTCGTTGAAAAGAAAGGAGGGGCTGATGGAGCCTAGAAGCAAGTATTGTAATATGAGGTGTTAGGCTGGGTTGGCAGGTCCAAAAATCAACTTGAGATGATAACGTCACCCATCGATAAAACCTCACAGCTGGCAGCGGACTGCGGGTACTTGCTGCTCGCTGCTGGAGCGAGGCAGACACTAGACACGTGCAGTGAGTATTGAGACAAGTGCCGGAATGTGACGCCAATTTAATGAATGGGAAGGAGATGGAGGAGAGTGAGAGAATGTGGCACTCCAGGAGCACTGTGTGAGCATTTTGGAGAATGCAGAGGTAACAGAAAGCTGAGATTCAATGAAGTTTTGTGAAGATGAATATGAACGTGAATGTGAAGTACTGCGGTTAAAACAACCATATGGTGGGAATGTGGGATTGTTGAAGTACTAAATGAATACATGGATAAGGGAAGTAATGGGACTGAATGAATGGTACATGGATGGTACTGTAGATGAATGATCGGAAATGAGTGAAGTTTTCAAAAATTAGATTTGGAAGCGTCGACAAATTTTTCCAAAACATTTGATTCAATCCGAATTAGTTTGTGAGAAAGCTCAATTAAAATCAGCTATTTCCCGGCTGCAAGGAGTGTGTATCTCAGTTTACACAACTGTGCATTGCAGAAACATGCATAGCTAGTCTGCTGTGGTAGTGAAATAGTTACTGTGCGTCAGTATGGCAGGCTGTTGACAGGCGTCACTTTTAGAATCACTTCACACTTCACTTATTTGGTCAGTTATGGGTCAAAAATAACTAAATAATTGTAGTGTGAACTCAATCTTAACGTCCGGTATAAAGGACTTAAACTTGCAATGACCCAGGATTCTACTATAGAGTGAAAGAGTGCACTCCTTTTACACCGTCAGCTGATTCCACATAGATTGCTAGATAACCTGTTCTATTACACGCTGATACAAGTAGAGGGCCCATAACACAGTGGAGAAGGTGTCAGCAGTAAGTTTGTCTTGATGTCACTTTATTTTTCCCTTCTTTTGATCCGTCACAAGAACAACCCCAAAATCAATAGTAGCAGGCTGCAATTTCACCCCAGAATCAAGGATTAATGTAATAACTTATGTGAAAAACAATGTGAAAACCCCAAAATTAGTAGTATCAGGCCGCAATTTCATCACAATAACAGAATCAAGGATTAATGGAATTACTTATGTATAAAAGAATGTGAACAACCTAAAATCAGCCAGGGAAGAGAGCGGAGCGCCGGACCGGAGGGCAGCTGCAGTGCAGGACAGGTAAGAAAGGTTTTTATTTTAACCTTATGTGGCTAGGTGGGCTGATCTGAGGTCTGATGGGGGCACAATACGCTGATCTGAGGTCTGATGGGGGCACATTCTGATCATCTGAGGTCTGATGGGGGCACAATATGCGGATCTGAGGTCTGATGGGGGCATAACACGCTGATCTGTGGTCTGATGGGGGCACAATACGCTGATCTGAGGTCTGATGGGGACACATTCTGCTGATCTGAGGTCTGATGGGGGCACAACACGCTGATCTGTGGTCTGATGGGGGCACAATACGCTGATCTGAGGTCTGATGGGGGCACATTCTGCTGATCTGAGGTCTGATGGGGGCACAATACGCTGATCTGAGGTCTGATGGGGCACAATACGCCGATCTAAGGTCTGATGGCACATTAAGCCGATCTGAGGTCTGATGAGGGCACATTCTGCTGATCTGAAGTCTGATTGGGGCACATTCTGCTGATCTGAGGTCTGATGGGGGCACATTCTGATGATCTGAGGTCTGATGGGGCACATTCTGCTGATCTGAGGTCTGATGGCGGCACAATACGCTGATCTGAGGTCTGATGGCGGCACAATACGGTGATCTGAGGTCTGATGGCACAATACGGTGATCTGATGGCGGCACAATACGCTGATCTGAGGTCTGATGGCGGCACAATACGCTGATCTGAGGTCTGATGGCGGCACAATACGCTGATCTGAGGTCTGATGGCGGCACATTATGATGATCTGAGGTCTGCTGGGGGCACATTATGATGATCTGAGGTCTGCTGGGGGCACATTCTGATGATCTGAGGTCTGATGGGGGCACATTCTGATGATCTGAGGTCTGATGGGGGCACAATATGCTGATCTGAGGTCTGATGGGGGCACAATACGCTGATCTGAGGTCTGATGGGGGCACATTAAGCTGATCTGAGGTCTGATGGCGGCACATTAAGCTGATCTGAGGTCTGATGGGGGCACATTCTGATGATCTGAGGTCTGATGGGGGCACATTCTGATGATCTGAGGTCTGATGGGGGCACATTCTGATGATCTGTGGTCTGATGGGGGCACAATACGCTGATCTGAGGTCTGATGGGGGCATAATACGCTGATCTGAGGTCTGATGGGGGCATATTAAGCTGATATGAGGTCTGATGGGGCCAGGGGACTGTTAGTTTAGTCATGTAAAAACTGGGGACAGGTTTCCTTTAACGTAGGAGTCCCCTTGTTTTTTACTCCTATTACTCCTATATTTTACTGCATTATGTGGTAGAGTATTTAGACTAGGGCATGTAGAAAGTCTATTGTACTGTACTTAACAGCATAGATGATCTAGCAGTTTATACAGTCATCTTTCTAATACAATATTATAACCACAACTAGTAGTATGTGCCTGTGAAGTTGGAAACGTGCATTTGGGAAGCCACTAAGTGGGGGGCCCACTCAAGTATGTTTCCCCCCCTGTGCTGAACCTCTAGCTACGCCTCTGCTAATCACATTACCTCTCCGGCTCAGCTGGCTGGCAGGGAAGCGCTGCGTCTGCTTTAATTTACCTCCGGCTGGCAGTGGCATGGGATTGCAGGGGAGGCCAGCTTTCCTTCCTGGCTCCTCCCAGCTGCGCTTTTAACTATGACCTGACTGAGGAGAAAGCGCCAAGGTCCTCTGGGGGCAAGGTAAATGCCTGGAGGAGGGATGTTTTTTTTGTTGTTGTTATTAAAATACTAATCATGAAGGGGGGGTAGTATGATAAGACCCCCAAATCCTCATCAGACCCCCTCAAAATAACCCCCATACCCCCCTCAGTGCTCACCTCACACATTAAAAATCAGGCACTCAATGATCAGATCTCCCCAATGTCAAATCACCCCCCCCCCATGATCTCAGCATGGACCGACCGTCGTCTGAGCGTGGGCGGTCATCTGAGCATGAGGGGGTCATCTGAGCATGGGCTTTGATTTGAGCATGAGGGGGGGTTATCTGAGCATGAGGGGGTGATCTGGGCATGGGGCGATGATCTGGGCATGGGGTGATGATCTGGGCATGGGGCGATGATCTGGGCATGGGGCGATGATCTGGGCATGGGGCGGTGATCTGGGCATGGGGCGGTGATCTGAGCATAGGGCGGTGATCTGAGCATGAGGGTGGTCATCTGAGCATAGGGTGGTGATCTGAGCATGAAGGTGGTCATCTGAGCATAGGGCGGTGATCTGAGCATGAAGGTGGTCATCTGAGCATAGGGCGGTGATCTGAGCATGAGGGTGGTCATCTGAGCCTGTTCATTGTTGTGGCTACTGAGCTGTGCATGCTATGCAACATTGTTTAGGTCAGTGTTATTTGATTTGGGGGGGGGGGGCTTTTTTAATGTTCGCCCTGTTGGTAAAATTCCCTAGAAACTGCCCTTGTTGTGCTCCCACAAACCTGCAGTAAAATGCACTCAGTGGATTCCGGTGCTCACTCACATAATGGAGAGGACTCAAAGAAGAGTTTTGTTTTTTTGTATTTTTCTGTTGATTGTCTTAGGTAGGGTCTCATTATTTTGCGGGATGAGATGATGGTTTTATTGGTACCATTTTGGGGTGCATACGACTTTTTGATCACTTGGTATTACACTTTTTGTGAGGCAATGTGACAAAAAACGTCCGTTTTGGCATAGTTTTTTTTATTGTTTTACAACATTCACCTGAGGGGGCATATCATGTGATATTTTTATAGAGCAGGTTGTTATGGTCGCGGGTGATACCTAACGTGTCTATTATTTTTATTTTTAAGTCTTACACAGTAAAAGCATTTTTGAACAGAGTAAAATCTTGTTAGTGTGGTGTGATTTTTTTTTTTTATTTTTCAGGTAGGGGCTAATTTTTTGCGGGATGAGATGATGGTTTGATTGGTTTGTATTTTGGGCTACATACACCTTTTGGATCGCTTGGTATTACACTTTTTGTGAGTCAAGGTGAAAATTGCTGTTTTGGGACTGTTTTTATTTTTATAAATTTAATACATCTGTATTGTAATGCATTGGCTGTAAGAGTATTACACAGTGTGTTAAACACCTACAGCCTGCTTGCCTGTGAGACCCAGGGGGCTGGATCTCACAGGCTTACATGGAAGGCAGCCCTAATGTCTATGGGAAGCATCGGGCTGCCTTCCCAGCCATCGGATCCCTGTCACCGCACAGGGATGACCAACAGGGATACCACACATGCCACAGTCAGTGCTGACAGGGGCATTGCAAGGGTTAATGCGCTGGCATCGGTTTAATTTAATAGAGAATAGTGTAAGTAGCAAATTTTGAAAACATTTTATTTAAAAATATGCCTGCATCCATCTGAAAAAAGCTGTAAAGTAATGGCCACTAGGGCTTACTTCCACCTAACTTGCCAGCTGCTGCCCGTTGTTAGACTAGATCTTTCTCTAGTATCAGAGATGCAGAAAACGGTTAAAAGGAAATGGGTCAAAACTAGCTGAGCTCCTGAGCCTGATAGAAGAACTGCTTTTACACTGCTTCTGAATTCAACTGAGCCTTCCTGCTTTTCTGTGTGATCTCTTGCGTCTTAGCAGCTTTCTGAGCTCATTAGAAGAAAACAAAAATAGCGGGAAGTGAGGTCAGTGAACACAGTACTGGCAAATTCAACAAAAGGGAGATGGCCCCTGCATGTGAGAGCAAAGCATCTAGTAGAGATGAGTGAATCAGTTTGTATGGTACAGGCATCAGATACTTATGCACCTGGCTGGAGGCCACAGGTACCTGCTGAATTCAGATGTATTGCCGTCCTCAGGACATTAATAAAGTTGAATAATGCGGCGGGAGCGACAGTATTTTGTGCTACACTGTGGTATTTGGTCCTGCTGGGGTGGTATTTTCTGCTGCATTTCAGTATTGCTGTTCCAATCAACTTGTGTTGTCCTGTCTTTTGTCAATTTGGACCCACCTACAGCATGGGGCCTCTTTTAGGTTTATTCCAGGGCCACTTTAAGTTTCCAGTCCGCTCCTGTATTCTAGTGTCAGGGACAGTTAACTGAAAGGCTAGAAGGAAGAATAATTGTGTAGAATAGGGAAAGGCAAGGAAAACTTTCAGCCAGGGAATGAAAAATGAGGAGCTGAGGCTGGGTATACCTCCTAGCACAACTGCAGCTGGTTAACCTCAAAATCAGCTACGTGTACCTGCAAGAACATTTCCTTTTTTTCCCCCACTTGAACAGAAATACTGCTTTTTTTTTCTCAAGAGTTGGTATGAGGGGGAATAAGCTCAATACAATTGTACAACATGTACAAGACGTGTTTTACCTTCCAGAGGATAGATAGTGTTTGAAATGTCTTTCAATGCAACAGCACAGAGCAAACCAAATAAAGTACAAAAAACCCATAGTAATGGAAAGTATTCTGGTGATAATGCTACACTTATTTTGTAAATTTGAGATTCTTGGCAAATACATTTCGTACAAAATTATTTGGGTCTGCCAAATGTCAAGTCGATCTCTGTAAGATGGGAACCTAACACTAAGTGCTACCATAATGGCCACCATAAAATTCAGAGAGTGCAGGTTCCACATGCATGCTGGGTCCACTCTGCCTTTCACCATTTTTGGTGCCAAAATGGCCTCCTTTAAATCCAGGGAATGCAGGTACCAACATGCATGCTGAGCCCACTTCCAATGAATGCAATGAGAGTCCACTCTATACCTCTCCTGGTGCCACAAAGTTTCCAGTGAGTGCAGGGAGAGCAGGCTACAGTTTTATACTTACACTAATTAAAATCAGCATAGGGAGCAGACAGGCTGGTCAAGGGTGCAAGACTAAATGGAGTCAGCCACACCTCCAGTACAAACTGCAAAGAAAAAGGTGGTCAGTCAGCACATCCAAATGCGAAGGTGCACGCTGCCATTTCTAGAAACACAAACTAAAAAAAAAATCAATGCAACAGCACTCTGCAAACCAAATAAAGTACAATAATGCCATAGTAATAGAATATATTCTAGTGCTAATGCTATGCTTATTTAGTAAAATAAAGTATAAAAATGCAGTAGCCTTCTCTCACTGGAAGCCTTTTAGTAGCATTTAGTGTTAGGTTCCCGTCGTACAGAGATCGCCTTGACGTTTGGCAGACGCACCCAAATAATTTTGCACAAAATGTATTTGCCAAGAATCTCAAATTTACAAAATAAGCATAGCATTAGCACCAGAATACTTTCTATTACTATGGCATTTTTGTACTTTATTTAGTTTGCAGAGTTTTGTTGCACTGAATTGGATGGCTCACTCCTGCTCTCAGTCACAGCAGGGTAATATGGAGGGGACTTCTTAGTCTGACACTGTGCCTTGGAGCCAGGGCTCACAGCATTCCTCCTGTTCCTCCTCCTTGCAGCTCCAGAGAAGCCTTTGAGTGGAGTCCTCTCTGACTTCACTGCTCCTTCCTTGTAAGATGCCTTCCTTTTTCATAAGAAACTGAAAGAAAACCCCACCACACCCTACAGCAGATAGTCAAGAGGGTCTCCTTGTTGACAACTTGTGAGAGAGCAATCAGTGTTTGGACTGCCCTGAGTATGAGGTTCAGGATGAGGCGGGGGACCCCATACATAGCTCTGGTGGTTGTAATAGTGGCACCCATAGCCACAGTATTGGCAGTGGGGGCAGCTACAGTGGCAAAATAAAAAGCAGAGAATCAGGAGGGGCCAGGGCAGGGAGGTTGAGGACTCTGATGATGATTGCGTGTTTGACAAGACCTAGGAGCTGGATCGGGGTGCTGAGGAGGAGGTAACATCAGAGGAGTAGGGTGGTCGCAGTGGCAGTAATAAAGAGCAGAGGCGACATAACCCCCAAAGAAATGCTTGGGCCATATCTGCTTCAGGATCTGGTGATTCCACTAATACTCTAGATGCATTAGGCCCTAAACGTGTCAGAGCTAAGCCAAGCTAGGCTGCCTCTAGCTCTGTCCTAGTATCTACCATCTGGCAGTTTTTCTTCACGTTGCTAGAAGACAGAAACATTGCCCTGTGCATGAGCATAATAAGCTGTTAGCAAACACAAACATAAGCACCCCAGCTCTATTGAACCACATGAAGCGACTTCCCATGGGCATACAGAGGTGGCAGCCAGTTACCACAACAAGTGTTTCCTTCTTCTCCCAGTCTACCTTGCAGCAACCGGGCTCACCAGGTCAATGTTTTTGCAGCAGCAGTGAGGCAGCACCTCAGCAACATGTCCAGGTTGTTTGCCAACCCCCCCTCCTTCCCCCACGATTGTGTCAGCCTGGCTCCTACACCAGGCACTTTTCCGCTTCCTCCTCCTCTATGGACACGCTCCTGTCCCCAATAGCAGCAGGGCACAGCATCCCTCCCATTCTCCCTCTTTCCTGTCACATGTTTCAAGTCAAGTGTTGCCACGTGGTGTTGAAGCTGATCGGCCTGGGCAAGAGTAGCCACACAAGCGAGAAGTTGCTAAAGTACATCAAGCACCCCACCAACTCCAACTGAGCAAGGTGGTCAGCAAGAATGCCAGCAACATTGTGGCCACCCTGAACCTGGGCGAAATAACAAATACTCCTTCCATGGCACATGTCATTAACCTAATTGTGCAGTGCGTTTTGAAAAAAAAAAAAAGTACACTGGCTTGTGCAAAGCGCTGGCGATGTCCAGGGGACCATCCTTGCATTTCAGCCATTCTTATGTAACAAGGAATGCTCTTCTAGATTTGCAGCGGCAGAACAGTATCTACTACACCACTTAGGGAACAGGTGTTGTTTTGAGGTAAGGCAGTGGCAGCTCGTCTGAGACGCCTGTCCGATACTGAAGCCCTTGAAAGAGGCAAGAAAGTTTGTTAGTAGGGAAAACTGCGGCATGAACAATCTCATCCCCCTCATATTTATCTTAGAACAGACGCTAACGCTCATGCAGCAGGGGACGATGAGGGAAGAACAGCTAACACATCTTGGTGCCCGTCCTGTAGCTGTTGGAGACCCACAAGGAGAAACTGCAATGGAAGAGGATGAGGAGCTGCCACTGGAGGAGGAGGAGGAATACCGTCCATGAAGTGGGAGGCAGTGCCAGAAAGAACTGGCTCCTCGGGCACACTGGCCAGAATGGCAAGCTGTATGCTCACTTGCTAATGCAGTGACAGGTGTTTCATTGACACCAAGTAGTTTGATGATTACTGGATAGCCAAGCTCTTACCGTGGCTATCAAAGCAAAATGATGAAATGTTTACTTCCATATGGCTGCTGGTGTCACCACCTCCTCAGCTGCAACTCCTCGCTGCTAATCCCCTACTTCCACCATTAATAACGCTACACATCCACCACTACTACCAACACCCATAGACAGCTGATCTACTGCTTTGTATGTTCCATTCTATGCTGCCTCTAATACCCTACCCTTTCCACATCCACACTGTGCTGCTGCTCCTAATTAAAAGGGAGAATTTTTCTAGGAGTGTTGTATGGGCAGGCATTTTGACCCTATCAAGGCATAAACACATGTGATGTGTTTTTAAACATATTGTTCGTTAATGCTGTCAAACATGTGTTTACCCATAGCCACGTATGTCAGTGTAAGTTATTGCGTTCAAGAGCTTAGGGAAGGAGGAGGGGGGGGAAGAGAAAAATAAAAATAAATCATAAAAAAATGAACGAAAATAGAGGGTGGGGTATACCAATTTCCATGGCAGGGACAAAATCTTGACAGATTTGCTCATCTCTAGCATCTAGCTGTCAAAATGTCTAATAATATGTCTGAGGAAGATATTAGGGAAGACCTTTCACAGTTATGAAGCACAGCCATTATGAAAACTTTTGATTGATTTTTCTGTTTTGTTTAAGGCCCCTTTCACACGAGCGGGAGACTCGCATGTCTCCCGCAACGGATCTACAGGGCTGGACTCCGCACTGACAGGGATCGCATAGTATTATATGCGATCCCTGTCCGTGCGGAGTCCAGCCCTGTAGATGCGTTGCGGGAGACATGCGAGTCTCCCGCTCGTGTGAAAGGGGCCTTAAGGTGGATGTAGATCTCGACAATCAGCCCATGCCGCTGATCACCCGATGAATGAATGAACTGCTACATGTAAATGCAGCGCTTCACCTTCATTTAAAGAGTAGCCGACTGTTGGGATGGAACGCTTCTTTCCTGACAATTGGCTGATCTTCGGCGTGTGTAAATGTGCCTTTATGTGTAATACAGGGCATTATCTTGATACCACAATTAAGGCCCTTTCACACAGGCCAAGCATATGGATTAGAGATGAACAAAGTTTAAGAAAATTCAATTCAGCTGCTTTGACAAATTTTTTTTAAAAAATTGTTTCACAATGAATTACTTTGTCATGAAGCACATTTTTTTGTAAGTGGGTGCAATGATAAGGAGCTGCGATGGCTCCACTCCCCATCATGTACTGCTCAGATGCCTTATTCATACAAGTTTGTTGCATCTAAGAGTAAAATTGCAGTGTAAAATTTGCAGAAAAAAAAAAGATTAAATCATATTTGCCTCCTCCATTTGCTTGTGACGGGCCCGAGATTACATCCTCACACCAGCCAGCATGGTGACGTCATATGTCACCACACACAGGATTTTGGCCCAGATCTTTAATCAAGATGGCAGCTGGCCCATCGCTAGCAAATGGAGGAGGTAAGTATGATTTTGTTTTTTACACTATTTCAGGTTATATCAGTTCGCTACCACAAAACGAGGAAATTCGGCTTCGCAGCAAATCGAATTTATCATGAAATTCGGACCGAATTCCACTCTGTTGGATTTGATTTGCTCATTTCTAATCAGGATAATTATTAGGGACAAACACTGGTATAATTGCTAGTTCTCGATAATTGTCCTGTGTAAATATATCGCCGATCACCTAATGAATGAGCAAACACTTGTTCATCAAGTGACGCATCTTTCATGCGGTACATCATTTCATCATTTGTTTGCCCACAAACAATAAATCTGTATGAAGATAATTGGTGCATGTACAGTAAATGCAGCTCTACTGTAGCTACATGATCAGGCAATGATGGGGAACAAATGGTTTGTCATGCAGTGTAAAGGGGACTTTAACCGGAATCCTCGGAATCCTTTATATCTGTATTGATCAAGAAAATCGTCCTGTAAGAAGTAATTAATAAAGGATCTTAACCTGGTTTTAATAGTAAAGTTATCTCTACCTCACTCATTGCCTGTGCCGGAAATTCATAAAAAAAATTCTAAAAAATTGAGATTAAGAGGACCAACCAGCAAGTATTGGAACTCTTTGCAAGGCCTTGATTTCTATACTGTAGAAACTAAATAATTAGAGATGAGCGAGCACTAAAATGCTCGGGTGCTCGTTATTCGAGTCGAACTATTCCCGATGCTCGGGTGCTCGTTTCGAATAACGAACCCCATTGAAGTCAATGGGAGACTCGAGCATTTTTGCAGGGGACCAAGGCTCTGCCTAGGGAAGGCTGGGTGAAAACCTGGAAACCTCAGAAAATGATGGAAACACCACGGAAATGGACAGGAAACAGCAGGGGCAGCATGCATGGATGCCTCTGAGGCTGCCTAATCCCACCATTACCCCAAATTCTCAGGCAACAGCCTGGTGGTTACCCTCATGGCAATTGTGCTCACCCAGACCAAGAAAGGCGAGGCAAATACCCATCACATGTTAGGGAAGCACCCAACTAGGTGCAACGAAGGTCCATCACCGCCTGCAGGTGACACCACTGCTCATGCTGGCACTGCTGTGCTATCCCCCTCCCCACAACGCAGGCATAAGCCTGACACATCATGGTGACAGCGTAGTGACACCATCAAGTGACCAAGTTAGATTGAGGTAGCAGTCAAATGTCTGTAGGTGAGCCTCCAAAAAATTTGTTTTGAAGTGTCCGAAGTTGACCCTCCTAAAAAATTGTTTAGGAGTGTCTGTAGTTGACCCTTCTGTAAAATATTTTATTTGTTTTCCCTGTTATTAGTTAATGTACAACCCATGGCTGGCATGGTGGCAATATATAGGTTTTGCGTCACAGACGGTCCACTGCACCGTTACATTTTCTTCATCATTGCCAATTACTTTTTCACTAACTGTTGTCTGGCAATGATAAAGGGTAAGGTGAATCCACTGCGGAAGAAAAGTGTCATCCTCCTACAATTCTACACTTGCTCTCAATTGAAAAGGGGATGTTCTCGCCATGGCCTTCCTCATAGTGGCCGCTTCTGCGGACGACAGAGGTGGTGTACCTATTGACAGCCTGACCGAACACGATGGCAGATGGAGAGACACTCCCTCATGTAAAATTGTTTAGGAGTGTCTGTAGTTGACCCTTCTGTAAAATATTTTATTTGTTTTCCCTGTTATTAGTTAATGTACAACCCATGGCTGGCATGGTGGGAATATATAGGGAAGCACCCAACTAGGTGCAACGAAGGTCCATCACCCATGCCCATGCTGGCACTGCTCTCCTATCCCCAGCCACATGATGCAGGCATAAGCCTGACACAGCATGGCGGTGACACCAACAAGTGACCAAGTTACATGAGGTAGCAGGTGAGCCACCCAAAAATTTAGCCAGACGCAGCATGGCGGTGACAACAGAGTGACCGAGTTAGACTGAGGTAGCAGGAGGTGAAGCATCCTCCAAGTGGGCAGTACATGAGCGGCCCCAGGGTCAGACTCGGTCAGAGTATGTGAAATGTTCAGGGAGGCCGAACGCCCGGGCTCGACGGCGGACCCTTTTCGGGTTATCGATTGTCGAAATGTTGGCTGACATCAAGTTTAGTATCTGTTCTTATCAGTTGCTGTGGCTGTTGGTGGTAAAGTGGTGAGCATAGCTGCTTCCCAAGCAGTTGACCCAGGTTCGATTCCCGTCTATCGCAGGAGGCAATTAAAAGAAGAACCAAAAAAAAATCAGTACAATATCTAATACGTCCCCTACCCGGGTAAATTGTTTGGAGAGATGGCCTGTAGGTGGGGGGCAGGCTGGGGGAGAAGGAGGTTGAGCTGGAAGAGCCAGAGGAGTGCCCCCTGGGCTAGCGTGTGTGGTGGTGACAACAGCTGGATGTAGTTAGAATGACGACGCAGGACCCCAACTTAAAAATTTTGCATCAACCGGTACAATTGTCAATTATGAGCTCGATCAAGTGTGGCATGTGTTCTATGTATTCTTCTCAGTTTAATACCGTATATGGCAGCTATCCGGAAAAATAGTTTGGAGAGAGAGAAAGATAGGAAAAAGACGTAAATTGTTTGGAGAGAGGGCCTGTAGGTGGACCTCTGGAAAAATTGTTTGGAGAGAGGGCCTGTAGGTGGACCTCCGGAAAAATTGTTTGGAGTGAGGGCCTGTAGGTGGACCTCCGGAAAAATTGTTTGGAGAGAGGGCCTGTAGGTGGACCTCCGGAAAAATTGTTTGGAGAGAGGGCCTGTAGGTGGACCTCCTGAAAAATTATTTAGAGAGAGGGCCTGTAGGTGGACCTCCGGAAAAATTGTTTGGAGAGAGGGCCTATAGGTGAACCTCTGGAAAAATTGTTTGGAGAGAGGGCCTGTAGGTTGACCTCCGGAAAAATTGTTTGAAGAGAGGGCCTGTAGGGGGCCCTCCTGAAAAATTGTGGTAAAAGAGTGCCAGTTGGACCTCTAAAAAATGGCGTTTTTTTGGTCAGCGTTAGGCAAAGACGACAAGGAGGAGGAGTAGGAGGAGTAGAGAAGAGGAATCGGATACATAAGTTATTTAAATCTTTAGCTGCTTTCCCCGGAGGACATTTGAATTCCGGTGAAATCCAGGCTTTGTTCATTTTAATAAGCGTCAGCCTGTCAGCGCTGTCAGTTGACAGGCATGTACGCTTATCGGTGATGACGCCACCAGCTGCACTGAATACCCGATCTGACAGCACGCTAGCGGCAGGGCAGGCCAGCACCTCCAAGGCGTACAGCACCAGTTCAGGCCACGTGTCCAGCTTTGAAACCCAGTAGTTGTATGGAGCAGAGTGATCGCTACGGATGTTGGTATGGTCAGCTAGGTACTCCCTCACCATCTTTCTGTACAGCTCTCCCCTACTCTGCCTAGACTGGGGACAGGTGACAGTGTCTTGCTGGGGTAACATAAAACTGGCAAAGGCTTTGGAGAGCGTTCCCCTGCCAGTGCTGGACAAGCTGCCTGCTCACCTCCTCTCCCCCGCTACTTGGCCCACAGAACCATGCCCTCTGCCGCTAGCGGCGTCAGATGGGAATGATTGTTTCAGCTTGTGCACCAGGGCCTGTTGATATCTATTCACTCTCAGACTCTTTTCCTCTGCAGGGATGAGAGTGGAAAGGTTCTGCTTGTACTGTAGGTCCAGGAGAGTGAACACCCAGTAATCGGTGTTTGAAAAAATGCTTCTAACACGAGGGTCACGGGATAGGCAGCCTAACATGAAGTCTGCCATGTGCGCCAGAGTCCCAACACGCAAGAAATCCCTCTCCTCACTGGCCTGACTCTCCATTTCCTCCTCTTCCTCCTCCTCCTCCTCCTCTTCAGCCCATACACGCTCAAGAGTTAAGAAGGACTGAGCACTGGTACCCTCTTCTGTCTCGCAGACATTCTCCTCCTCTTCCTCCTCATCCTCATCCCCCTCCTCCGATACGCGCTGAGAAACAGACCGGAGGGTGCTCTGGCTATCAAGCGACGTATCTTCCTCCACCGTCTCTTGTGACAAGCGCAAAGCATCCGACTTGATGCTGAGCAGTGAGTTTTTCAACAGGCAAAGCAGCGGGATGGTGAGGCTGATAATGGCGGCATCGCCGCTGACCATCTGTGTTGACTCCTCAAAGTTGCTCAACACCTGGCAGATATCAGACATCCACGTCCACTCCTCATTGTAGACTTGAGGAATCTGACTGACCTGACTACCAGTTCTGGTGGAAGTTGACATCTGGCAGTCTACAATCGCTCTGCGCTGCTAGTAAACTCTGGATAACATGTTTAATGTTGAATTCCATCTCGTGGGCACGTCGCACAACAGTCGGTGAGCGGGCAGTTGTAGGCGGCGCTGCGCTGCCCTGAGAGTGGCAGCATCTGTGGTCGACTTGCGGAAATGCGCACAGATGCGGCGCACCTTGGTGAGCAAATCAGACAGATTGGGGTATGTCTTGAGGAACCGCTGAACTATTAGATTGAACACGTGGGCCAGGCATGGCACATGTGTCAGTCTGCCGAGTTGCAGAGCCGCCACCAGGTTACGCCCGTTGTCACACACAACCATGCCTGGCTTGAGGTTCAGCGGTGCCAGCCACACATCGGTCTGCATCGTGATGCCCTGTAACAGCTCTTGGGCGGTGTGCCTTTTGTCACCTAAGCTCAGCAGTTTGAGCACCACCTGCTGGCGCTTACCCACAGCACTGCTGCTGCGTCTAGAGCTACCGACTGAAGGCGCCGTGCCCACGGATGGTAATTCGGTGGAGGAGGGGTCGGAGGAGGAGGCATAGTACGTCTGAGAGACCGTGACCAAGGTAGGCCCCGCAATCCTCGGTGTGGGTAGTACATGAGCGGCCCCAGGGTCAGTCTCGGTCCCAGCCTCCACCAAGTTAACCCAATGTGCCGTCAGTGAGATATAGTGTCCCTGCCCAGCAGCACTTGTCCACGTGTCCGTGGTTAGGTGGACCTTCTCAGAAACAGCGTTGGTCAGGGCACGGATGATGTTCTGTGACACGTGCTGGTGTAGGGCTGGGACGGCACATCGGGAAAAATAGTGGCGGCTGGGGACCGAATACCGAGGGGCAGCCACCGCCATGAGATTGCGAAAGGCCTCGGTCTCTACCAGCATATAGGGCAGCATCTCCAGGCTCAGCAATTTGGAGATGTGGATGTTGAGGGCTTGGGCATGTGGGTGGGTGGAACTGTATTTCCTCTTGCGCTCCAGCGTCTGCTGTAAAGACAGCTGAACGCTGCGCTGGGACACATTGGTGGACACTGTGGAGGATCGTGGAGGCGAAGGTGTGGTTTTCCAGCGGGAGGCGCTCGTGCCGGGGTCCTGGGCAGGGGGTTGACTAGCAGAGGCAGCGAGTGACACAGGGGAAGGAGCAGTGGTGTGACCTGCAGGAGGTGGTGAACGGCCTTGGTTCCATTGAGTGGGGTGTTTAGCACTCATATGCCTGCGCATGCTGGTGGTGGTTAGGCTAGTAGTGGTGGCACCCCTGCTGATCGTGGTGTGGCACAGGTTGCACACCACAGTCCGTCGGTCATCCTCACTTTCTTTAAAGAACCTCCAGACTTGCGAACATCTAGGCCTCGCCACGGGAGCTTCACTACGTGAAACAGTTGCTGCTGATGCACCAGCTCTGGCCCTGCTTCTCCCTCTGGCCACACCACTGCCTCTTACAACCTGTTCTGGTGCAGCACTCGCCTCTGCCTCAGAAGCACTGTCTTCACTCGGCTTATCAACCCAGCTAGGGTCAGTCACCTCATCATCCTCCGATTCCTCAGTCTGCTCCCCCTCAGTCTGCTCCCCCCTCGGACTTCCTGCCCTGACAACAACTTCACCACTGTCTGACAACCGTGTCTCCTCATCGTCCGACACCTCTTTACAAACTTCTTCCACTAAGTCAACATTGTCATCATCATCATCATCACCCACAGACTGCGACAGTTGGAAAACTTGGGCATCGGGAACGAGGTCTTCCCAAGATACATAAGGGTCTTTCTCCCCTTAAGGGTAGACCTATAGTGTCCGGGGTGGACTCCCTCACTCAAAACTGTGGCATATATATCGACCACATTTTAAGTCCATTTGTGTCCACTCTGCCATCACATACTAGGGACACTATGGATTTTCTGAGAAAGATTGAAACTTTGTCTTTTCAGCTTCCGTGCATCCTGGCTAGCATAGATGTAGAGTCGCTCTATAGCTCCATTCCACACAATCAGTGCCTTAGAGCAGTCTCCCACTTCCTCAGCACGAGGGGCATACAATACAAAAATCACAGTAGTTTCGTCATAAATCTCCTTGAATTTGTTCTTAATCACAATTACTTTCTCTTTGATGGTCGTTTTTACCACCAGCTCAGGGGGACAGCTATGGGGAGTCCCTGTGCTCCCTCATATGCTAATCTCCTCCTGGGCTGGTGGGAGGATAAGTTTGTCTTCCCAGCTGATTCAGTATGGTGGACTGAAAGGATCTTATTTTGGTCCAGATATATTGATGATATCTTCATTATTTGGGGTGGTGATCAGGACCAGTTTAAAGACTTTGTCAATGTAATTAATGATAACAATATTGGTCTGTCGTTTACTTATGAGCTAGGCTTTGATAAAATTACTTTTCTGGATGTATCGGTTCACAGGCAAGGGGATAAGCTGGTCACCACGGTCTATCGCAAACCTACATCTACCAATAGTTTGCTTCACTGGTCAAGTCACCACCCCTCTCCCTTGAAAAAAGGCATTCCAAAAGGGCAGTATCTCCGTATTCGGAGAAACTGTTCCGATTTAGAGGGGTTTTACCGTGAAGCTAGAGGGCTACGATCTCGATTTAGAGAACGAGGGTATCCTGATAGCGTTCTTACCCAAGCATTTAAATATGCACTTAATCGAGATCGTGACTCTCTTCTTATTCCCATTAGACAGGACCACCCAAAACGTGAACCCATCAGGATAATCTCCACATTTGATGACCAAAACCACGCAGTGAGACAGGTATTGAATAAGTACTGGCCCATTTTGCTGATGGACCCTGACCTCACAGACGTCATCAAAGATAGGCCGAGTATAACATTTAGAAGAGGTAGGTCTCTTTGCGACCGCCTGGTTCATAGCTATTATAATGGACCTAAACAAGAGGGTACCTGGCTTGACAGGAGACCCCTGGGAATGTTCAAATGTGGCAATTGTAAAGCCTGTAGATATGTTCGGAAAGCAAAAAGCAATTTCTGCTCGGTTACGGGTCGTGAGTTCGTTATCCGTGACTTTGTCAATTGTCGCACAAAAGGGGCAGTGTACCTCTGCCAGTGCCCATGTCCCAAGGACTATGTCGGCAAGACCCATAGGGAATTGCGCCGTAGGATCTTGGAACATGTTGGTGACGTGGTCAATAAGCGCAACACACCTGTAGCTGACCACGTCACCAGAATGCACGGGGGTAAACCTGAGGTACTCAGATTCTCTGTTCTTGAAGTCATTCAGGAGTCTCCGAGAAAAGGCGACTGGGACAAATGTATCCTTCAAAAAGAATGTGAATGGATCTACAGATTTAAGTCCCAGTCACCGCTCGGGCTCAATGAACGACTAACTTTTTCTTGTTTTTTTCTAATACCTCTTTGTTTTCATGATTTGAACTATCGCCTTTACCTTATGAGCCGCTGACTGTCTGCAGGGAACCTGTCCTATTGATGCGTGACGCATCCTCTGTCTGACAGTCTCATATCATTATTATCTTTACTTCTATTGACGGGTACCCTATATATCTAGGTTGCCCCTTGTCTTCATTCCCCCTTCCCACCCTCACAATCTTATATATTAGTTCTCCTTTTTGACAACACTGCCTTGTTTGCCATTTATAGTAACAGAATGCATTTTTTGCAATAACATTTTATATTGACTCTCATATAACCACGCACCATATTTCACGTGTCACTATGATCTCTACGTACTTTAACTATTTTTAACATTACCCAAGTTATTGCCATCTTTTCCACATTGACATTCCCAAGTGTCTATATACTGGCAGTCTCTATGTGTATAAATGTGGCCAATTTCATATGCATGCCTGTCTAGGACCACGTGACCGCAAATCGCGATCACGTGACTATGTACATTGACACGCTTAAACCTGGCGTGCGTTCCACATAGAGACAGCACGTGTGACCTCTTCCGGTCAACGCCTAAGCAATGCGGCCTATCATACGATGCGTTCCGGATCATGTGTGCGCAACTAGCGATCACGTGACCGCCGTTTCTGACACACACCAGTCTGGCGTGCGTTCCAGAGGGCGGAACGAGCGACTGACCAGTTCCGGTCGGTGCTCCTCTTAAGACCGCTTCTTAGATACTGAAGGTACAGCCCCCCTTTTATCACTGCTCCCGGATCGACGGATATCCACCTGACTATCTTCCAGGTTTGGCGACTTGGTCACGTAAGAGGTCTTCTGACCAACTGGTCCTGATTAGTGTCTCCTCTACCTATTATCCGGGCTTAAGTGATATCTTTTTCATCTGATTTATGCGTGGTGACTATTATGGGCATTGTATCACTATCTGCCCAATAGATCGGGGCGATATATTTACTTGCCATACGTGCATTCCGGCAAGATTACAGTGCTGTCAATTTTATGTACTATATTTTCTAGATTGTTATTTTCTTCCTATGAGCATCGGCTGTAAGTTATCTAACCCCTGATGAACCTTTCTGAGGGGAAACGCGTCGGGTTCTCCATTACCTTCACTTAATAGGGAGAATTCAGGGCGAGAAAGCCTAGGTACGGGACCAGGGGGTCACCACCATCAGGAGACGCCCCTGGGTGAGGGATAATTACAGGTCATCAATAGGGACATGTCCTATGCCCTGCCTGTTCCCCTCTAGCCCCCACAAATTATCATTCATTGTATTTTCTCCCCTGTTGTTGCACTTTTATATGAGATTTGTGAGAGTTGCTGACTTGTCAGCGCATCTGTGTCCATGTACTGGATGTACATTTGTTATATGTGTTTGGATTATCACTTTTTTAGTGATTGATTAAAAGTTAAGTTTTAATTCCAGCATTTCTGTGACTTAATTGAATCTTTGGCTGGTAGTCTCATCAGGCTATCTTATGTACTGTGATATGCATCGGGAACGAGGTCAGCAGCAACCTGAGAAGTGGTTTGTGACTCTGGGAAGGGTCCAGAAAACAGTTCCTGAGAGTATGCCAGATCGCATTCCAAATTTTCCTGGGAGGGGGCAGACTGGGGGGAAGGAGGTTGAGGTGGAGGAGCCAGAGGAGTGCGGCTGTGTGGAAGACTGACTGGTGGACAAATTAATTGAAGCATTGTCCGCAATCCACGACATCAGCTGTACGCACTGTTGTGGTTTCAACAGTCCTCTACCACGTGTCCCTGTAAGTTGAGACATGAAGCTAGGGAGTGTAGCTCTGCGGCGTTTCCCTGCTCCCTCATCAGCAGGTACTGTCTCACCCTGCCCAGGACCATGGCTTCTGCCCCCTGCAGTAATTGAATGCCCACGCCCACGCCCTCGTCCTCGACCCTTAGCCCTGGGGTTCAACATTTTCTGTATATAAGTGTATTATATAAAAAAGAACAAAAAATAAATGGGCCTGCTGTACTGAAACCCACAAACTTGTTCAGTCTGGTTTAATAAAGTGACGTACAGAAAGTGTCACCTGGACAGAAAATACGGATTGTAGTGAGTGGACAGCTGAACTGTGACACATAGAATGGTTCCACGCAGCTGTGTGAAATGGATTCGTATCACTGAGATAAAACAACAGAAAAACTATTTTTTTATATATATTTTTTTATTTTATTTTTTGTTTTGTTTTTTTTTGGAACGTGATGTGCAGAAACTATCGTAGACCTAACTCATACCCTGCTGACGGTGGCTATTTTGACTGCGACCCAGACAAATATCACACAGAGATTTTTGTGATCAAGCTATATAAGTGAGAGCAAAAGACCTTGTTGGAATAAGTGACGTACAGAATGTGTCACCTGGACAGAAAATACGGATTGGAGTGAGTGGACAGCTGAACTGTGACACACAGAATGGTTCCACACTGCTGTATGAAATGGATTTGTATCACTGAGATATAACAATAAAAAAAAGGGTTATATATGGCGATAGCTGCACTACTAGTGCCAGCCAGCCAAGCCAGGAGACAAAAAAAAATGTCTTGTAGCCCTTAGAAGGGCTGTTGGGTTCTTTTGAGATCACTCCTGCCTAACAAAGAACTAAATGCAGGCCCTAACACTCTCCCTGAAACGCAGCAGCTCTGTCCCTGCTCTGAACGACATCCAGACAGCATCTGAGCCGAACACCATGGGCAGTCACTAGTATATTCCAGGGTCACCTGATCAGGCCAGCCAACCCCTGCTATCGACATGTAACGTGATGCTGGGTGTACCGCAGAGTCTCCTGGCTTGTGATTGGCTGAGTTTATAGGCGCCAAAAATGCACAATGCGGAAGTTGCCATTTCCTCGAGCATGGCGAGATACTCGTCCGAGCAGCGAGCACTTACGAGTACCCTAATACTCGAACGAGCACCAAGCTCGGACGAGCATGCTCGCTCATCTCTATAAATAATTACAGAATTCACAAAAAAGCTGCAGCTTATTCACCATCTGAAGTAGTAAGTTATATCCAATTACTTTTAGATTCCCAATCTTGACAAGTTTCATAAATGAATGTACATTTAAATTTGCGAAATTATTTACATTGACTACAGAGTTATGTATCTGTCTTGGAATACAGCAAACCAATGTAGATTGATTTTGAATAGAAGACATTTTTTATTCACTTGAATATTAGCAAAACTACCAAAAAGCAATGGTCTGGTAAACCTTTATATAGCAAATACTTTGGAAAAGGTGAGTGGTATATACAGTAGCAAGAGAAAGGGGTATATTTGATTTTAAGTATCATATTTATTGATATACTTTTAAAATATATTAATAAATAAATCAATATGTCACTATATTCTAGCATTGAAGTGGATGTTAAAATTGAATCATATATACACTCTCTAACAATCTCCACTGTTAGAGGTTTTCTCTTTAGTTCAGTACTTTACATTGCATAAGCTATATACAGTAGCTTGCCTCCAATATCTCCCATGGGGTCAGAGACACCGGTGCGAAGCACTGAAGGATCAGGCATATGCATAGCCTGGAGACGGGCCAAGGTCTGGGTAGGCAGCATACTAGCATATCCAAGAGACATGTGTGAGGACAGGACAGGTGGTAGTAGGGCAATCCTAAAAACACTCTAGGGTCAGGTCATGCAGCTAGAAGTCAGATTTGGTAGTGAGGCTGGAGTATGGTACATGGGTAGTTAGACAGAAAATAACACCATTGCTGGTTACTAGAGACTAGGAAATCTAAAGCTCAGGCATCCTCCCACCTGAGAAGGCGCATTAAATACCCTGGGGTGACCAGCCTTAGATAGTGGTATTTTGTCAGGGGATATCCTTATTTATGCGGTAAATTCTCTCTTAAAAAAGGTATACTGATGGCCAATACTTATGTTGGAGGAGGAACTGCTGTAACATGCATACATTCAAAGAACAAGCTAAAGATTTAAGCAAATTATTCCACGAAGAGAGGAGTTTAAAGGGGCATATTCAAAAAGAAGAGAGACTGTTCTTGTACCGAAATTCCAAAAACAGGAAGATCACATAATCAGAATCATTGGGGTTTTTGATAAAGCTCATAGCTAAGTGACAAAAACATTGAGGCATAAATCCCGATCTATGTAAAGTAATAAGGCCCCAACCTCAAATTACCTTTGAAAAGGGATGGGTCTCAAGGATAGATTAGTGAAGAGCTATTATCAACCACCACCAAGACTGGACATGTGGTTATGTGGTTATCACAGATGCCTCGAAGCACATTCTGTTTCGGCAAATTCATTGGCATGCGAGCAATAAGGCATACGAGTCCAAGAGGGTCGGACTGAGATATAAAATGTAGAAGGATTTACAGACTTGAGTGTATCACCAGATGAGAACATTATTTTCAAACCATTTTTATAGCCCATAAGGGGTTGTGTCATGAAACATATTCTACGTTTTTCAAACAAGCAAAATGTAGTATAGCCAGTGGGCTTTTCAATGAAATGTATATGCATAGCGCCACCTGCTGTTGTATGCTTTTCCTTATTACACCAGCCATATGTCCTGTTAGAAGATGTGATAGTTACAGGGAGAGAGCTGCTGCAGAAAGGACATATTCAATGAGCTGCCATAGATAAACTAGCAGAGCAATTCAAGCAGTGAATGTGGAGATCGCTGGACCCATGTGTGGTACAAGGCTGGTTCTAGCTTTGCTAGAAAGGTATTGTCATTTACTATGTATATGAGGTCTGATTTTCATTTTTCACATCAATCATGGCATAAACCCTTTAATGTTCCTGTGTAATATGTTTCTCTGTCCAATACACAGTTTGAGTTTTTATGCAACACTTAGCAATATAGAGATGATGGCAACCCAGTGTAATGCATGCTGGAACCCATCATATAAGAATAGATCTATGCACTCCGGTAGGAGAACTGTGTAATTGATGCTAAGCTAATGTACATCAGTGGCATCATAGGTAAAGTATGCTGTAAGAGGCACTCAATTGCAACAATATGATAGTTGCATACACTTTTATACAAATCATGCTATGCATAAAAAATCCTATCCTATTAATTTATATGACTTAAAAAAATCTACAACTCCACTCATACTGCAAAAAGCAGCACTCTAAACAGCTATATTGATGTGCAAAGTTCTGACTGATAGCTGTGAGACAAAAATATTCCTGCCATCATCAAAACTGGCTCAGACTTTAAAGGGGTTCTCTGGGAGTTTCCGGGATAGGCAGAGGTGTAGCTAAAGGCTCATGGGCCTTGGTGCAAGAGTTCAGCTTGGGCCCCCCCTTCCCTCAGTGCTTTGTGTTTTTCTTATGCGGCACAAGGTTCTTTGGGCCCCCTAAGGCTCCTGGGCCCGGTAGCGACTGCTTCCATTGCACCCCCTATAGCTACACCCCTGGGGATAGGTCATCAGTAACTGATCAGTGTTTGAAAAGGCATCGGCGCTGGCAGTAGCACTGTGGCCTTCTCACCGCAAAGTGTCGTACATTGTATAGTGAAGACACATGTCCTAGGGAAAGCTGAGTGGAGACTGCAGCGCTACTGACATCTGATTGGCGGGGGTCCTGGGTGTCACAACCCCACCAATCAGATACTAATGACCTATCCAGAGGATAGGTCATCAGTGTAAAACTCCCAGAAAACTCCTTTAATAAAGTTCAGTGTGCATGGAACCTATATAACTGTACACAAACTCTGTAGGTGCTGTAATGTGACTGTATAGATGAGCAATAGAATCTCTGAAGATAGAGAATAGAATGTAGAAGTAAATAGAATTGTATTGTCTAATAATCCCTGTAAAGAGAGAGAAACATTTCTTCTGCATGTATTTTTACAGGCAGTGTATCAGGAAAATTTTGAATTGGCTTCACATTTGATTCAAAGATGTAAAGATATGTTACAGAGACAACCAAATAAGGTTAGTTGTTCTTGAGATACAGATATATACACTGATTGATGATTATTAAATTATGGGAGATATTTGGTGATAATTTTGTGCAAGGTTATATATAAATTTAAATATGTAATATTTGGCTCAGCCAAATGCTTAATTGCAGTAGTCGTACCTACTTATATGTGTAGCAAATTTTGGGCAAACTGTAGTGGCTGTGATGGAGCTGAATTGGAGCTGAGCAGGAGTAATCCAGCATGGCCACTACACTGAATGCTTCGCTTCTGGCTCCATTCAAAGTGCTACTTGTTCTGGCCCTCGAGGCTACAGGGAACACGATCAGTGGGAGTGCCACCTGTCAGACCTACACAGGCTGGATATTGATGACCTATCTTGAGGATAGGTCATTAATATTAGGAGACCAGAAAACCCATTTAATATTTTTGATTCAGTTATTTTCATATCCGTTAAGTAAGGCTAGTTTCACACTAGCGCTAAAATGTTCATCGTATTTGGCATAGCTGGAAACTGCTGGAGCACCACCAGGCCCCATTGATTATAATGGGACCCGGCGGGGATCCAGCAGGTTTACGGCATTAGTGCAGAGATTCGTCCAGACAAATTGGCCGCATCCTAATGCCAAAAACAGGTGGGATCCCCGCCAGCTCCCATTATAGACAATAGGCCCTGGCAGTAATATTCAGCCAAAGCCTCATTCACACGTCAGTGTTTTGGGCAGTGATTTCCATCAGTGATTGTGAGCCAAAACCTGGAGTGCAGCCTCCACAGACATAAGCTATGAGGAAAAGATCTGCTCCTGTTCTGTGTTTAGAGCCGCACTGATGCAAAACATTGACCAAGCACTGTGTGAATAAGGCATAAGCTAGATGCGATGAATTCTTCTACCAGAAAAGCCTGCTGGAACATTTTAGCACTAGAGTGAAACTAGCTTAATAATGAATAAATACAGTTTAACCCAACAGCTTTTAGGCACATTAGACACAACACAACAAGAGGTTTTCCCATCTCGGAATATGCTATGCTATTCTCGGAATAAATATGCTATGCTAATAGGATATGCCATCAATGTCAGATAGGAGCCGGTCCGAGATGTGGCATGCGCTCCTATCTCCAGAACAGGTCCCCTGAAATGAAGGTGACTGTACCACGCAAGCACTGCCTCCTCCCATACACAGCTATTGGAGTTCCCAAAATAGCCAAGCACTGGCTAGGCTATTTTAGGCACTCTCATAGTGGCAAATATTAAGGGGGTCGTGAATGTGTGGTGCGTCCTCTATTTACCAGTATGGGCCTTCCAAAAATAGCCATGTGCGCTCCTTATTTTTGGGACTTCCCATAGTAGTAAATGGAGAAAAATACATTTTTCCTAGCTTGCCAAAGGGGTTTGGCTTAGCTGGAAAGGGATGCACTATTTTGCTCCAAAATTGAAATAAATCACAATTATGGCACAAATTTTTTTTGCAAAGCCAACCAATAAGGGACAGATAAAATCGTAGTCAGTGGCAAGCTGAAGTTAGAGCAGGCAGAGTTCATTCAATTTGGTAAAAAGGTAAAAGTTTGACACACCAAGAGAATGGAAAATGAAAGTAACACTTTAAAGTTTGGTGGTAGATTCACTTAACCCGTAGAGGAACTGCACCGTACATGTACGGCGCTGGTGGACGTGACGTAAGGACCAGCGCCATACATGTATGGTGGGCTCAACGGGCAGGTACAGGAGCTGCGCCCACCCAATCAGCAGCATGGACCTGGCAACTGCTGCATACGCCAGCATTGGTGAAAACACAGATGCCGGAGTACATACAGAGGGTTTACGGAGGGTATGGGTTCCCTCCGCTTCCTCATCAGGTCCACGTGCTGCAGTGACGAGGACCCTATGGCAGAGAAGGCAGCCTGATGCTTTCCATGGGCATCGGGGCTTTCTTTCTATGGAAGCCTGTGAGATCCAAACCCTTATGCTGGGTCTCATAGGCAGGCTGTCAGCATAAAAGGATGTATTGTAATGCATTACAGAGGAGATCAGACCCCAGAAGCTGAAGTCCCAGAGTGGGATTAAAAAAAAGTGTTTTTCATAATAAAAAAATAAAGTTTCAAGCAAAAAAGCCCCTTTCCCAAAATAAAACATAAAATTGTAAAAAAAAAAAAAAGAAAAACAGAAATATTGGGTATTGTCGCGTCCGTAACGACCAACTCTATAAAAAAGTCACATGATCCACCCCCTCACCTGAACGCCGTAGAAAAAATAAAATCTGTGCTAAAACAACAATTTTTCTTCACTTTACATCGCAAAAAGTGCAACACGAAGGGGTCAAAAGGCGTATGCCCCCCAAAATAGTACCAATCAAACCGTCACCTCATCCCAATGTCACAATGTTATAACGGAAAACCAGAACGGAATCCATAACGTTGATGTGAACAAGTTGTCCATTGTAGCCAATCAGAGCTCGGCTTTAATTTTTTTTGGAGCCCTGTATGAACACGTGTGCACTAACTGAAAGAGTCTGACAAAGCTAAATGTGTAAATTACTGGACTTGGTTGCTGACTATGATTGCTGACAGACATTTTGACCCATAGCTGTACTTCATGACGGCCGAAGCTTGGCTTAATTTGTCAGATCATGTAAATTCCCAGAATACGAGGTACTATTCAGCTGAAAATCCCCATTTGAACCACGAAACACCACTTCACGACCAGAAAATTGGTGTTTGATGCGCAGGGTCAGGAACACAAATAGCGGGCCTAATTTTCTTCAACTGTGAATACCGCAATTTACCCGGACATCTTTGAATAGTCAACCACCTAACACCAGAAGAATAAATGTTCTGCTTTTTCCATTAAGATGGGACAACACACCACACCTCAAGGAACTCACTGGCACATGTTCATGAACTGTTCACGGAGATGCAAACTGTGAGCAAGGGGTTATGGCTAGGGATGAGTAAAGTGCTTCGCTCCAAAATTCATTTTAATGCTGTGCTCCAGCGAGGCGAAGTGAGTTATCACAGAAGTCTGGTATTTGATTATATTGTGGTGTGTATTTGGATAAAGTCCTTAGACAATATGTGTCCTCACTTCCATCGTTCACTCGGGATACAATGGACTTTCTACGCAAGGTTGAGAATATCCCGATTGAATCAACCAGCTTGTTGGCGAGTATAGACGTGGAGTCACTTTATACATCAATCCCCCATGAGAAGGGTCTAACTGCAATAGGTCACTTTCTTGATGCTAGGGGGAACCAATTCAGAAACCATAATCGGTTCATTTTAAACCTGTTGCAATATACCCTTACACATAATTTCTTTCTTTTTAACGGGTCGTACTTCCACCAGCTCAGGGGGACAGCAATGGGGAGCCCCTGTGCCCCCACTTATGCTAATCTCTTCCTGGGCTGGTGGGAGGACAAAGAGGTCTTCCCAGCCAATAACATCTGGTGGAGTGAGAAGATCCTCTTTTGGACCCGTTATATCGATGATATTTTCTTGATTTGGAATGGTAGCAAGGAGGAATTTACTACTTTTATTTACACATTAAATAACAACAACATAGGTCTTAGCTTTACCTTTGAACTCCAAACAAAGTCCATCACGTTTTTGGATGTTTTGGTTGAGAGACTGGATGACAAACTAACTACTACAGTGTATCGCAAATCAACGGCGACCAATAACATCTTACACTGGAGTAGCTATCATCCAATAACGGTCAAAAGGGGAATCCCTCGCGGACAATATCTGCGTATGCGGAGGAATTGTTCCACCTTGGATAAATATCATGTAGAGGCCAAGAAGCTTCAGAATAGACTATCACAAAGAGGCTACCCTCAGGGTATCCTTAGGGAGGCCTTTAAATGGGCCAAGGCGAGAGATAGGAGTGAGCTATTAGTCCCCAAGGTTAAAGAAGAGATGAAGGGATCATCAATACGTCTTATTTCTACCTTTGATACTGCACACAGAGAAATAAGAACAATCTTGGATACCTATTGGCCGATTCTTATGATGGACCTTGACTTATCCAAAGTAATCTCCTCGTACCCCCAAATCACATATCGAAAGGGAAGGAGTCTACAAGACAGGCTAGTTCATAGTCACTATGTGCCCCCCAAAAAAGAAGGCACGTGGCTTGACAGAAAACCCATGGGGGTATTTAAATGTGGCTCATGTAGGGCTTGCAATTTCATCTGCCCAACAAAAACAATAACTTGCTCTGCAACCAAACGCACATATAATATCTGGGACTTCATTAATTGCCGCACAAAGGGAGTTATATACATTTGCCAATGTTCTTGTCCAATGGACTACATTGGAAAAACCTACCGTGAGCTCAGAAAAAGAATTTGTGAGCATATTAATGACATTGCAAAAAGGAACGACACCCCTTTAGCAAGTCATGTATTACAATATCACAACGGCGATCCCAAATCTGTGCGTTTTTCTGCTCTCCAATCAATTCCTTATCCATGTAGAAAAGGGGACTGGGATCGGAAAATTCTCCAGAAGGAGGCAAGATGGATATATCAGTTCCAATAACAGTCCCCTACAGGAATTAATGAACGACTTAATTTTACATGTTTTATATAGAAGTGGGTTTTTCATCATTTTTTTTATTCGCTAAATTAGTCTTTCTTCCATTGCTACTGATTTGTGCCCAGTTCTAGCCATGGGGTACGTAAAGTACCCAATTTACTGTAACCATGATGGGTAACCTTTGACCCATCAGTAGATTATCACAACACTTTCAGTGACAAGAGGGTCATATTTATCACTAATACCTCGGTCCTATAACTTGAGTCCGCTTTCAGTAAGTGCTATTACCCCTCCTTTTGTATCCTTTTCAAGGGGTGGGAAGCGCATGACGTTAGTGAACTAGCAGCGGGTCACGTGACCGGAAGTGACAATCTGCGTTCCAGATATGCGTTCCACCACTGCGCTCCACCTATCCGGAAGTCTATCCGGCGGGCGGAAGCGCTGTACGGCGCCAGCATTTAAACCAACATGCTGGCGTCGTCTTTGTAGTCACTGCCTTATCAATGCGGACTCCTACACCTTGCGCCTCACTAAGACCTGGTAAGCTTTACTTTACCTCAGCAGTCATATTGACCACTCTATTAGTTATAAGAGTGGCTTATGTGTATATTATTTTTCTGCAGGTGATCTATGACCGGGCTCACCTTAGACCATCTTGTTGTCTGCAGTGAGGCTAAGTAATACCCCTTTTTATCATTTGGAGTGGTATTTATTATCAAACAGTCTTCTGTATGCTTCACATTACCCCCTGATGAACCAGAAGGTCCTGGGGAAACGCGTTGGGGTTTGTTTTTGTCCTCAGATGAGGATAAATATCTCAACTATTTTGTACATGGGCTTCTTTGTGTACATCTGGTTATGGTTGTCAGGGAGACCCTAATAGCCCAACTAATGCACATTACTTTCTATAGCTTTCTATGTGTATTACACTATTTAAGTTGGCTGTGTCAGCTTCTCTGATTTCTTCCGTTTTATATCTAATTATGTGGCCCATTTGTTAGATTTAATTTTATTATAGGGTTTAATAGGGTGCAAACAGGGATAGGAACGTGGACAGGAGTCTTCACCATCAGGAGATATCCCTGGGCTATAGATTTAAACAGAGGCCTAATAGGGAGAGTGACAGCTCCTTTACCCCAATATCCCCCTGGGCACCCTATTCTAGGTGTCTATTTGTCCTATAGGACTTCCTTTTTATTACTAATAATACCCCTTTACGGAGATATAATAAAGGTATTTTTATCCAATATAAGCAAGTGTTCAATAATTTTTTGTTTTTTGATATTTGATTATTAAACTTGAAAACCATTTTAAAACATGTATCCAAAGTCAGCTATGGTACCGATTGGTACCTTGGTACCGAAGCTGACTTCAGAACTAAGTTTTAAAATGGTTTTCAATATCAAAAATTAAATCCCGAGAGACTTTGGTGATTACTCACTTTGCCTCGCTGGAGCGCATACATTTTAATGCTGTATGGAGACGGATCTCTGTACAGCATTAAAAACGAATTTTGGAGCGAAGAAACTTCGAATCTTGCTTCCGAAGCTCGCTAATCCCTAGTTATGGCCAACACGTTCCTCAGACTTGTCCACGTGCGACAATCCATATGCGAACAATCGACATACGCTTGATGAACTCAAGGAAAACATCACAAATAGAGATGAGTGAACCCAGTGTTTTCAGGTTTGGCGGTTGAGGAATTCCATTATGAATTCCATTAGCACGGAATATAACAGAATTCTATGATGGAAGACAAAACGTAAGCCTTTAAGATGCATTCCGTTTTGCAGTCTATTATAATAGAAGTCTATGGGCAACATAACGGATCCGTCTGGTTTCTGTTATGCAGGACATGACTTTGCTTTCCATCCTGCATAACGGAAATCAGACGAATCCGTTATGCTACCCATAGACCTCTATTATGATAGAATTTCATTATATTCCGTGCTAATGGATAATGGTGATAATGGAATTCCTCCACCGCCCGAACGCCGAACCTAAAAACGTTGGGTTCGCTCATCCCTAATCACAAACATTATCTGCAGCATCATTGTTGAAGCAAGCAGTATCAGCCATCTAATCCGACGTGCCCAAAGATGAATAGATGTGAATGGGGACCACTTTCAGCATCTTTTCTGACTTGTGGGTAATTTAAAAAAACAATCCACTTGCTCGTTCATCTTGTCATACTATCGCTGGAGGTGGGCTACTTTTTCGTTGGCCACATCATTCCCCTACTGTCTTCTGTAACAGAGTCCCATTTATCACAGCACGTCCCTCTCTCAAGTCTTTTGTGGAACTCTGCTGTTTGTTTCTACAACTCCCAGCCAGACAGGAGCATGGAGGCTAGGTGCAAGCTATTTGAGGAGCACCCATGTAACAAGTGTCAGCACAACAGCCAGCTCTTTAATACACCCTTGGCCAGGAGGTCAGCACTTTCCACACATACACACACTGTGTCAGCCAGGAGAGCGCTATGGTGGGTGCCATAGTTCCAGTTTTGAAAAGTGTGTAGGAAAGTGGGTATGGCTTAGTAGTGTTAATTAGTTTCACCCCAGGGCAAACAACTACTTAATTATACAGTACTGTTCACACAGGAAAATATTTTTGTTTGCAGGCTTCATACCTGTCTATACTGTGCTATAACCTTGGAGTAGAGATGTATGAAAAGAAGTTGTTTGATCAAAGCTCCTTTTGGTTAAGGTAATTGTGCATTAATTTTTTTTGTAATTTTGTAATCCTTATCTGGAGTCTAGCATCAGTTATAACCTTATAAAGCTCAGACTGGTTTCACACGAGTGTGACAATGTATTGAACTCACAGTGTGTGTCTCTGAGAGCTCCCTTCCTGACTTACGTAGCACTGATAGGATCGCATAGTATTATATTGATTTATGATGCTATGTAAGCCTTAGAGTTCTGGAATGTACATAATGCTGTCAGTGTTACATTCCAGTACTCTACTCGTTAAATAGCATCATAAATCAATATAATGCTATGCGGTCCTATAAGTGCTATGTAGGCAAGGATGGGAGCTCTCGCCGACGCACACTGTGAATTGCTTGTGTAAACCAGCCTTAGGCCCCTTTCACACGAGCAAGTTTTCTGCGCGGGTGTGATGCGTGATGTGAACGCATTGCACCCGCACTGAATCCTGACCCGTTTATTTCAGTGGGTCTTTTCACATGGGCGAATTTTTTCACGCATCAGTTCGCCGTTGCGTAAAAAAAAAATCGCAGCATGTTCTATAGTCTGCGTTTTTCAGCCAGCCCTGGCCCTATTGAAGTGAATGGGTTTGTGTGAAATTCGTATTGCATCCGCACGCAGATTCACTGATGGTTGCTAAGAGATGTTGTTTGTAAACATTCAGTTTTTTTATCACGCGCGTGAAAAACGCATCGCACCCACACGGAAAAAACTGAACAAACGTACGATTGCGTGCGGATTGGTGCGAGTTTTCCGGAACGCATCCTGAACGCATCCGGACTGAATCTGTGACGCTCGTGTGAAAGGGGCCTTAGGATATTTGTTAATAATGAACATGCAGTATATTCTATTTAGTATTGCATTAAATTCTTTGAGGGACATTTATTAACGTTTATACGCCACCTTTTGCAAAGTGGTGAAAAAGGGTGTGTGGTGTGGGTGGGGAAGAGGGCAGGCTCGTCTCATTCATCATATTCCAAGCAATGGAGCTGGCGTAGATTAAAGCAAGTTGCACAGCCAGCGGTAGAAAGCGCCAAAGTTATGTAGAGGCAAGGCCTCAGCATAACTTTTGTGCATTCAGTGGCAGCGCAGAGGGATTAAGACTGGCGTCAAAATTGCCATTCTTAATAAATGTCCCCCTTTGTGCTTAAAATTCCCATGTTAACCTTAAAAAGTGATTGTAAAATCACTCTGACTATGTAGCTTGAGAGGGTTTTTTTTGTCAAGTAAGTACAATGCAATAAAGCAGGGGTCTGCAACCTCCAGCACTCCAGCTGTTGTGAAACTACATCTCCCAGCATGCTCCATTCACTTCTGTGGGAATTCTGTGAAGAGCAGCACAAGTGTGCATGCTAGGAGTTGTAGTTTCATAACAGCTGGAGTGTCGAAGGTTGTCTACCCCTGCAATAAAGGGAATTAATGTACCATTAATTAACTCCTTTTGAACACAAAATTTGTGACTTCCTGATCTTACCACTTTCTAAAAAGTGGATAGGATGTAGTGTGGTCTATTTGGCCTGACAAATTTACCAGTTTTTGCACCAGAAAACTGGCAGTAGCAAGTATCTTCTTCCTGTTACTGCAGCATTGCGAGTGCTGTTTCCTCTTCAAGATTACACCACGCCTCACTCGTGTTGGCAGTGCAAAGTACAGTAATTGAAAGTGCTAGTCCCATTCAAACTGCGCCATTGCTTCAAGCGAGACAACAGACTGTGTAATGATGAAGAGGAATATGCTCTCCCACGAGCGCCAATTCTGCTTCAAACAGCTGATTGGTTTGGGTGCCAGGAGTCGGCCCCCACAGATTACATATTGATGTTATATCCTGACGATAGGTCATCAATATGTATCGGCTGCACAAACCCTTTAATTTGGATACGTTTTTTAACATTCTGTGTTTACTAGATTTTCAAAACAAGACAAACATGGAGCTACAAAAAGTAAAAATGGGCAGAAGACGCACAAAATCATGCAATATCAAAACAAAAACATGAAAGGTGTGTTTCCATTAAAAAACTGGAGCATAACTCAATACAGTTATTTTATTACCAAGCTATCAGATATCTTAACCCTTTCAGGACTGAGCAACTTTCCTTTTTTATTTTTGTTTTTCTACTTTTATCAAACCTCATAAGGCCCCCAGCATTAAACACACAATTAGAATATTCACTCCTTTTGATCAGGAGTTGTCTGAGCATCCATGATAACAGAACTGAAAACAACAAGAAGACATTCTAGGAGTCTCCTGGAGGAAAGCAACCTGTTTCTTTTGGTGCCATAGGTGATGTAGGATCATCAAGCACTTTTCAGGGGTACAAAATCACCTGACATTATAGGAAAGATGTAAAGACTATTACTACAAAAAAGCTGTACGAGAAAAGAAAGCATGATCGTACACAAAGTAGAGACTTCCCAATTTTGGAGGTGAAGTGAAAGCCCCACATTTCAGACATTGTCAGAGCAAGCTGTGATGTTAAATAAATCTGCCTAGGAGCTGGCCTGTCATCATGTAAACAAGAAGCACTCACCACCCCCTGGACCAAATAAACAGCAGTGACCTTGAGAATTAAACTTATAGTAACCAAACCCAAACTGAGACCCTCACACCTCCCATCCCAGGCACCATCCAATCATCCAACTTTGAATGACAGAATGATCATATCAGGGGTACTGTATATGATGTCAAGCAGTGGGTTTAAAGGGAACCTGTCATAATGAAAATGCAGTTTAATCTGCAGGCAGCGTGTTATGGAGATGTAGGAGCTGAGCAGACTGGTATATAGTTTTGTGGGAAAAGATTCAGTAAAACTTGCATTTCATTAATTTAAAATCCTGTTCATTTTAATCTTTGAAGTCAGTGATGAGATCCTAACAGTGATAAACAGCCGTCCCCAGGGGTGAACTGGAAACTTAAAGTGGCCTTGGAAAAAAAGTAAAAGTGGCCCCATGTTGTAGGCAGGTCCAAATTGAAGACAGGGCATCACAAGTATGCAAGGCCAATGCAGGTAGGGAGAAGTAGGCAGGGCCTACAATACCATAGTGCAACACAAAATATCACCCCAGCAGAATCAAATATCACAGATCAGCACTTGATAATGCTTCAGCAGAACCAAACATCACAGTGTTGCATAAAATACCGCCACCCTCAACACAGTATCACCGTTCTGAGGATCGTGATACAGCTGAGTTCAGGAGGGTATCTGCAGTTGTTAGCCATGTTCATCAGTACCTGATGCTCCCAGCATGAATTAATGTTGAGAATATCAGATCATTATGTACCCAGCTAGTGGCCGGGAGGAGGGCTGGGGTGACCCCCTGGGCATCGGCCCACCAGTAAATTTCCAATGTAAGGTCTGTGGCCACTCTGCCCCTGGCCTTCCCACTGTGACGTGTCCATACAGAGTTAGCTTTCAATCACTGGTAAGACCACCTCCTTGACTTCAAACCCCAGAAAGAACAGGAATTTAAATTACTAAAATGCAATTTATACTAATTTGTTTCTCACAAAACTATATATCAATCTGCTCAGCCCCTCCTTCTCTATATTTTCTCCTTCCTCTATATATATCTCTTTATTTAATGACTGTGTGTGTGCTTTGCACACGCTGGGCATTCTCTCAATCAGATTCATGAGGTAGTCACCTGAAATGGTTTTCAATAAACAAACATGCCTTGTCAAGAGTTAATTTTTAACTTCATAATGTGTTTGAAACAATTGGTTGTGTTTTGCAGGTAAAATTAGTACACAATTCTACACAGTGTTTAGCCTCATTCTACTACTGTTCTAATCCACATTTTGACAAAGTAAAGAGAAATGACAGTCCATCATTATTTTAAGAAACTAAGTTCAATCAATCAAGAAAATTTCCAGAAATCCAGATCTTTGAAGGCATCCTTAAGAGCAGTCACGAAAGCCATCAAACGATTCAGTGAAATTGGCTCTCATGAGGACTGCCCCAGGAAAGGAGTTCCGTCTGCTGCACAGGTTTCATTCATTAGAATTCCCAGCCTCAGAAACCACAAATTAACAGCACATCAAATTAGAGCCTATTATAAATGCTTTGCAAATATCAAGAACCAGACATATCTCAACATTTACTCTTCTGAGGAGAATATGAGAATCAGGCCATTATGGTTGAATGGTTGCAAAGAAGCCACTCCTAAGGAACAATAAGAAGAGAATTGCTTGGGCTAGGAAACACAAGGAATGGACATTAGACCAGTGGAAATCTGTACTTTTGGTCTGCAAGTCAACATATGAGATTTTTTGTTCCAACCTCCAGGTCTTTGTGAAACACAGGATGATTTCTACATGTGGAGCATTGAGGAGGTGTGATCATATGGGAGTGACATTGTTTGTTTGTAATTTATTCAAAGTTCAAGGCACACACTTAACCAGCATAGCTATCATAGCATTCAGCAGCGACATGCCATCCCATCTGGTTTGCGCTTAGTGGGACCATTTTTGTTTTTCAACAGGACAATGACCTCCAGGCTATGTAAGGGCTATTTGACTATGAAGAATGAAGGAACGCTGCATCAGATGACATTGCCTCCACAATCACCTGACTTTAGTCCAGATGAGATAGTTTGGGATGAGTTGGATGCAGAGTGAAGGAGTGAAGTGCTCAGCACCTCTGGGAACTCATTCAAGATTGTTGGAAAACCATTCCAGGTGACTCCCTCACGAAGTTGATTAAGAGAATGCCAAAAGTGTGTCATCAAAGTAAAAGCAGAAGAATCTAAAACACAAGGTGTGACAATGAAGTTTGCAAATTCATTGCTCGTTGAGTTTTCCCTTGGGAAGCTATGCCCCAATGCCAATGTCTCATCCACACTCCAAAGCAATTTTGGAATTGGTTTTGTGGAATGGCCTTCACCGAAGCTGTCGTATTACCTTTGATGTTATTAGGGTCATCATCATCATCCTTTTGCAGCAAGCTAGGGAGGAATGAGTGGGGGATGAGAGTGCTAGTACTGCAGTAATAGTGGTACACACTGATCACAGTGGCAATTCTCACACTAATACACTCCTACGGTTGTGCAGTAATAGAAGAGCACACCCTTTCTTCCTCCAGGTCATACCCTGATATTGGGGCTCCTACCTGGTGGTAGTTGGGGTGCTCTTGGTGTTAAATGTTAGTCTGGGTGCAAGGCAGAAGGTGTAGGTGCAATGATGGTGCTAGAGTCAGTAACAAGGCAAGTTCATATACTGTAAATAAGTCTCTCTTTACTAACGTGCAGGATAAGAGTAGTAGTGCATCCAACAGCATGAAGGCACAGTTTCAAGGCATATAAGACAATTCAATCATTCCCCAATAGCAACGAAGATGGGGGTTGTAGTACTCCTTCTTACTGTCATTCTCTAAAATCTGTCTGCAGAACTGTTTCTGTAATTCCCAGACTGAGGGATACAGAATTAAGATACGGTTGGCCAAACCGTCTGTGGAAGGCTGTGTTAGCAATGTACTCTCTCACAGCAGCAAAATCTCTCTTGGCCATAAATGAGCACCTTGCTAACTGACTCTAATGCAAAGCCTCTTGGCTTTGTAATGGATGGACGGACTTAATTTCGCATTCTTCCAACTGTAATGGCACTCGCACAATTTGGCAATTTTCTTGGCTGACATACCACTATTGATGAGCCGGATGATGCTGTTTATCTTTTCTTGGAAAATATTCTTCATAGCTGCTCCTGGATTCGAACCTCTGACCTTTCACTTGGGAATCAACCTAATAACACACTGAGCTATTAGGGAATGTGAGAACAGGTTGTAATTTGTAGTATACAAAAAGAAAAAGATCAAAAGAGCAAAATTTCTATAAAATTGTCTATAAAATGATGTTAGTCTCACATTAGAAGCTGTAGTGGAAGGTGAGATATGGAGCCTGAAAGTCAAAAGTTCAAAACATTTTTATCCTTTTGCTCATCAGTGAATGTTATAACAGAAATGTTGCTTTTATACCAGACGGAATCTAATTAACCCCAAAGTTAAATATATAAGGTGGCATGGGCAATATGACACTAGATAAACAAATCAAATGGTAGGAGGTAAAGTGGTACACTAACACCCTTAAAATTGAAGGATTTATGTGATAAGGAGGGGAAGATCACAGAGAAAAAAAATCACGGAATAAAGTGGTCTTAAAAGGCAGAAAATGCTCGAAACCCCATAAGCTGTTGCACATTTTTAACCGGGGAAGCAAATCCTGCACATGTGATACGTTGCTGACAGCAATCCCCAGAAAAAATGCATACAATGGAGGTGCCCGCACGGGAAAACATGTACCACAAAAAGATCCTACACAGAATAGATAAATGTGCGGATGTAATTGGCTATATAAAACAAAGATTTACAAAAGATGGTAAATGCAATTGACAATATATGACTAAACCCTCACACTGATATTAAAATGAGACTTTCGCCAATATATTCTTATATCAAGAACATACTGGAGCCCCCGCACCCCGTCAAGGTCTCTCAAAGTGGCATGGGACCAAACACTAACCTAGCTATGCCGTATGGGCAATCACGGATATGGGCATAAAGTCCGACACACAGCAAACAGCTCACAGTTACCTCCAGCATGAAATCACTCCTCCCATTGTATGTGTGATTTTATGCTGGAGGTAACTGGGAGCTGTTTGCTGTGTGTGGGACTTTATGTCCCTATCTGTAGTTGCCCATACGGCATAGGTAGGTTAGTCATAGGTCCCGTGCCACTTTGAGAGACCTTGATAGGGTGCGCGGGCTCCGGTATGTTCTTGATATAACAATATATTGACAAAAGTTTCATTTTAATATCAGTTTAGCCATATATTGTCAATTGCATTTACCATTGTAGTGCACCATCTTTTGTAAATTTTTGAAGATCACAAAAACCCTTAACAAAAATTCACTGGAGGATCCCAATACCTCTACTATGTTATATTCTATGCCTTGGACCCATTCCAGTTCCATAAGGTGGGGGGTGGGGGGAGACTAGATAAAACAACTGAATGACAGGCTATCATTAAGGACCAGAAGACCTACAGTCCGAAGTCTATAAATTAATTGGGCCTCTTTTTGAAGGATCCTCCTGTCCCAGTGACCCCTTCTTTGGGAGGAACAAACTACCTATCGCCTGGAACTGTAAACTTCTCGAGTCCTCTTCATGGAATTGAAAAACATGGGGCTATGGGGATTTCCCGTTTATGTTGTATATCTCCCAAATGTTCCCCAATCCCCTGCCTAAACTCGTGTTTAGTTTTCCCCACATAGTTGAGGGTGCAGCTACAAGTGCACAAATAAACTAATCCACTTGTCCTGCAGTTTGCAAAATCTCTCACTTTGTACTCCAAACCCATGGATACACTAGTAAAGATTCTGGAGTGAAGATCATGGGGGCACCCTATACAGCCACTACATCTAAATTTTCCAATCGGTTTCCAATTAAGACATGTTTCTGTTGTTTTTTGTTTCTGATGAAAGCTAGGTGATCTTGTAGAGATCTCCCTTTTCTGAAAGTGATTGAAAAATGCAATGTTAAAATATCCTCTAAATCCAGATCAGTCAATAGAATCCCCCACAATCTCCTCACTATCTCATGAACTCTTTGGGCCTTATTGTTAAACGTTCCTATAATTCTTATAGGATTTTTTACCCGTCCTGTTGTTCTATCCATCAAATCTCATGAATTATTCATTAATTGAGAGGGCTCTTAATTTTAAGTCAGACCCAGACTTTACTGACATTAACTAATCAGATACAGAGTTAAGGGGTCCTGTGACAAATTACAATACGAGTAACAAAGGGAGGAGAGGTGGAAAAAGTTAGCCCCTGGGAAACGGAAAGTGAAAAGTTTAAATTCAGTGCCATCATCAATGTCATCCTCCTCATCTACGTTTTTAGGAACAGGAATGAATATTCCCTTTATGATAAATGCAAGATTGCGTGCGGATTTACCGCGCGGATTTGCGTGTAGAAAATCCGCACCATAGGTCATGTACATTATATTCTATGAAAATTTGAAATTCTCATGCACACGATGCAGATTTTTTCCGCGCGGATTTTGACCTACGGTGCGGATTTTAAAATCCGCAGCATGTCAATTTATTTTATTTTTCCTGTCCGGATTTTCTCCATTCACTTCAATGAGGACAGTAAAATCCACATGCGGAAAAATCCGCACCAAATCCGCATGCAAAACTGCACCAATTGATGCGGATTGACTACACAAATTTCCCTGTGAACACCTGCAGATTTCAGTGCGGATTGTCTGCAGATAAATAATGAACAAGTGCATTTACCCTTAGGGCCCGTTCACACGACCGTGTGAACGGGTCCGCACCTATTCCGCAAATTTGCGGAATAGGGGCGGGCCCGTTCACCTCTACGGGCGGCACGCTATCTTGCTGAGCCGCGGCTCCGTGCCGCGGCTCAGCAAGAAAAGATAGAACATGTCCTATACTTGTCCGTACGCACGGACAAGTATAGGCATTTTCAATGGGGCCGCACGGCGTGTGTTCCGAACACACGCCGGGCGGCCCCTGTATATTTTGCGGGTCCGCAATAATGCGGACCCGCAAATATACGGTCGTCTGAATGAGGCCTTAAGCTGAGGGATACAGAAACAACAGGGTCCCGGGGGGGGGAGAGGCTGGGCTGATTCTGACAGGTGAAAATCAGATAATTAATCTATCTGATAAGATCTTAATGAAAATCAAGATGGAGGTTCTGTCAAAGGGACCAACATGCTTACTAACACATTTGATACCTATAAGTGAGCTAAGAACATCAACCTCTTTATAAGAAAACTCAAGTGGCACAAGTTTTATAAACCTATCATGACCAGGAGGAATGTGTTAGGTTAGGTGTCCCACTTGAGGGGTACCTGTACTTAAGTCTTTGCTGATAATGAGAAGAGTCAGGGCCACGGTCCATTTACAGACTTGAGACTGAAGAGCTCAAAGATGCTACCCCCACACACACACACACACACAAGAACAGTCTGCTAATTAGCAATTGAGAATTTAGACAGGATATCTAGGGAAAAAATTAAGACTAGAAATAACCTCAACAGGCAGAATATGGAGGCACTTAGAGGTCTGGAGAAGAATCTGAAATTATATGTAAACCTTTGGATAAGGAGGGTAACGTTGTGAATCGATTCGCATAAAACTTTGTTGTAATACTGTACGGAACAGTATGTATTGGCTCCAATGATACCGAGTTTGGTATCAAGGTTTTTTACAGTAATTAATTTGCGAAGTTATTACACTAAGTCTCGCAAGAATTCATGAAGTAATAACTTCAGCTCATTGGAGCCAATATATTCTAATATTGTACGGAGCTCCCGCTCCATACAGAATTATAACAAAGTTTAATTCGATTTGCTCATCCCTAATTGTAATTATGAAACATTTCAGTTATTAGAATATGTGTCATTCTCTCCTAGACAATAAGGATTATTATTGCATCCTTCCATCCGAACTGACAGGTGAATTCAGTAATAAATTAGAACATATTTTACTGGATGGATTTGAAAAGGGACTTATCTCAAAGGAAGAAATTAAATTCATGACTCTCAAAAACCCTCAGATACCTACCCTTTATGCCCTACCTAAAATTCAAAAAGGGATACATGTCCTAAATCCTTTCCTGACATGTGATGTACTATTATATCACTTGTCAGGTCTTTAAAGATGGCGCCCAAGGTGACTGATGTTTCATACAGCAGGTACCCACAGCTAATGTCCACTACCGGCGGTAGTGTCAATCACGGACATTTAACCTCTCAGAAGCATCTGAGCACCCTGAGGAGCCGAAGCTTGTGTGCGGCAGCCTGTCACGCTCTGGTGTGGAGGGTATAGCCATACCAAGCGTAAGAGGGAAGGGAAAAGACCAAACAAGGGAAATGTTCACCTCCTGCAGGAATCCCCGAAACTAGGCCCTGGCTGACTACCAGTAAGAGAGTTCATACACAGGAACCTAATAATAAACTGACCGTGAACAACCCTGCAGCTAGTGACAGGAGAAAGAGTAAACCCATTCCTCCAAAAGGGCGGACAAACAGGAAACTCCAGAAGGCAAAAACCACAACAGGGAAAAGTAGGATAAACACAGTAAGGAAAATGACACTTATCTTAATGCAGATATTGCAGCAACCGGATCTCAGCCGAGATCCACACCACACACAACAATGTCAGCAGAAAGTATAAACCGCAAGGAATACTGGGAGAGGAAGGGATAAATAGGGGAAAGATAATTACCACACCCACAACAGCTGAGGGGAAGGGGTGTGGTAAACAGCAACCAAACCAAGAGGAAAACATGTCAAATTATGTCACTTTTGAAAGCCTAGCCGAACGCCTGCAATCTGATGCAAGTACATTCGTGACATTACCCCCCTTTTACGGGTGACCTCCGGACACCCAGGACCAACTTTATCAGGATGAGACCTGTGAAAGGCTTTCACCAAACGACTGGCATTCACGTCAGATGCCAGTACCCATGACCTCTCCTCAGGTTCATAACCCGTCCAATGAACAAGATATTGAAGAGTCCCACGGAGAACTCGAGAATCAATGATCTTGACGATCTGGAATTCCAAATTACCATCCACCAAGACAGGCACGGGTGGCAAGGGAGATGGCTCCAGAGGTTCAACATATCTCTTCAACAAAGATCTGTGAAACACATTATGGATTTTCAGAGCCTGAGGAAGTTCGAGATGAAATGCTACAGGATTGATAATGGCCGTGATCTTATATGGGCCAATAAATCTTGGACCCAACTTCCAAGAAGGAACTTTCAACTTAATGTTCCCAGTAGACAGCCACACAGAATCACCTACACTTAGGTCCTGACCTTTCATACGTCTCCTGTCAGCCACACGTACTTGTTACCCATATTTATCAAGTTATTTTGAATTTTCCGCCATATAGATGACAATGATGACGAAAAACGTTCTTCCTCAGGAATACCAGAAGTATCAGAACCAGAAAATGTGCCAAACTGCGGGTGAAAGCCATATGCACCAAAAAATGGTGACTTACCAGTGGAGTTCTGTCTGCGATTATTTATGGCAAACTCTGCCAGAGACAAAAACGAGGACCACTCCTCCTGGTTCTCAGAGACAAAACATCTCAAGTAAGTCTCCAGACTCTGATTGGTACGCTCAGTCTGTCCATTCGTCTGGGGGTGAAAGGCAGAGGAAAAGGACAGTTGTACCCCAAGCCGAGTACAGAATGCCTTCCAGAATCTGGACACAAACTGAGTGCCACAATTAGAGACCACGTCAGTGGGAATGCCATGAAGTTTTACAATGTTGTCAACAAACACTTGTGCAAGAGTTTTAGCATTGGGGAGTCTGGGTAATGCAATAAAGTGTGCCATTTTACTAAAACGATCTACAACCACCAGAATCACTCATCATTCGTCTTACCAGACGAATCAGGCAGATCAGTGATGAAGTCCATGGATAAGTGAATCCATGGTCTGGACGGGATGGGTAATGGAAGTAGGGGTCCAGAAGGTCGAGTATGTGTCACCGTAGCGCGTGCACAGACACTACAGGCCGACACATAGTCCTCAACACACTTACGCAGCCCCGGCTACCAGAATCTACGAGAGATGAGGTCGATGGTGGATTTACTCCCAGGGTGTCCCGCAAGCACCGAAGAATGATGTTCCTCAAACACCTTATGACGCAAATCAGAAGGAACAAACAACTTCCCAGGGGGGCAAGACTCTGGTGCATCTCCCTGGGCCTCAAACACCTTAGCCTCAAGATCAGGGTAAAGAGCGGATATCACCACCCCTTCAGACAGTATAGAGCTTGGATCTTCAAAATCACCACCTCCGGGAAAACTACGTGATAAGGCATCCGCCTTCACTTTCTTAACCCCAGGATGATATGTGACAATGAAATTGAATCTGGTGAAGAACAAAGACCATCTGGCCTGCCTCGGATTAAGTCGTTTAGCCAACTCCAGGTAAGCCAGATTTTTGTGATCAGTGAATACAGTGATTGGGTGAATCGCCCCTTCCAACCAATGACGCCATTCCTCAAAAGCCAACTTAATGGTCAGTAACTCTCTGTTACCCACATCATAATTTCTCTCCACAGCAGAGAGTTTTTAAAGCAAAAAAAAAGAAGAAAAGCACTCCTTCACAGCGGAGAAGGCTCGCAACATTGCATCAGACCACACTGAGACATCCGTCCCTTTCTTAGTCATGTCAGTTAAGGGTTTAACTATTGTCGAATAGTTCTTAATAAATTTTCGGTAGTAATTGGTGAACCCCAAAAATCGCATAAGAGCCTTCAGATTTTCAGGTCGGTCCCCAGTCCAGAACAGCACGGACTTTCTCTGGATCCATACAAAAACCTGAAGATGAAAGCAGGCATCCTAAGAATTGCACCTCATGTACAGCAAAAACACATTTCTCTAATTTTGCATACAACTTGTTATCTCTTAAGATTTGCAACACCTGTCTAACGTGATTCTGATGTGTCACAATATCTGGAGAATAGATTAGTATGTCATCCAAATACACGACTACAAACCTCCCCACCAGGTGATGAAAAATGTAATTAACAAAATGCTCAAACAAAACAATAGCTGATCTCAGGGAGACCAGCTACAAAAAACACCTCATTCAAAAGTCTCAACACAGCAATCCAAAGTGCATGCTTCATGGGAAACAGTAATATGCAAAATAACCGTGGATCCCCAGTTATGGGTCTACAACACAGTGAAAGCCAGATATCCCTCAAAGGAAGGAAAACCAAGCAAAGGGGTGTCCCCATTAGGGATCACCAAATCCACCATATTAAGTGGCCCCTATGTCAAGATCCCGCTCTTTTACAAGCTTTAAGGATGTGACGGGGAAAACCTAAGCCAGTTATCCATCCACAGACAGCTGTTTCGGGGTATTGCCCCTCATCAGTGTGGAGTAGGATTCTGGCTAACCGGGAGCAATGCTTTGGAGACCACTCAAACAAAACAATAGCTGATCTCAGGGAGACCAGCTACAAAAAACACCATGGGGCCTCATTCAAAAGTCTCAACACAGCAATCCAAAGTGCATGTTTCCTGGGAAACAGTAATATGCAAAATAACCGTGGAGCCCCAGTTATGGGTCTACAACACAGTGAAAGCCAGATATCCCTCAAAGGAAGGAAAACCAAGAAAAGGGGTGTCCCCATTACAGAGATCACCAAATCCACCATATTAAGTGGCCCCTATGTCAAGATCCCGCTCTTTTATGGGGACACCCCTTTGCTTGGTTTTCCTTCCTTTGAGGGATATCTGGCTTTCACTGTGTTGTAGACCCATAACTGGGGCTCCACAGTTATTTTGCATATTAACAAAATGCTGGAAGACAGCAGGAGCATTGGTCAACCCAAAAGGCATGACCAGGTTCTTAAAGTGGCCCTCAGGAGTGTTAAAACCGTCTTCCATTCATCCACTTCCTTGATCCTGACCAAATTATATGCCCCCCTTAAGTCCAACTTGGAGAACACCTTGGCATCCACAATCTGGTTAAACAAGTCAGGAATCAAAGGAAGGGGGTACGGATCACGGACAGTAATCCGATTGAGTTCACGGAAATCCAGACATGGCCTAAGGGTTCCGTCTTTTTTCTTAACAAAGAAAAACTCTGCTGCCACTGGAGATTTGGAAGGTCTAATATGTCCTTTAGCCAAACTCTCAGCAATATATTCCTTCATGGCCATTCTCTCAGGTCCAGAAAGGTTATACAGCCTAGATTTGGGCAATTTTGCTTCAGGGATAAGATTGATAGGACAATCGTATTCCCGGTGAGGGGGTAAATCCTGACATCCACCTTCAGAAAATACATCAGAGAAATCCGATATAAAAGAGGAAAGAGTCTTAGTAGTTAAAGCAGAAAAAGCGGTATTAAGGCAATTGTCAACGCAATAATCACCCTATTCCAGAATCTGTCTAGTATGCCAGTCAATGGTCGGATTATGTTTGCTTAACCACGGTAAACCCAGCACCACAGGAGCAGGAAGACCTTCCAACACAAAACACGAAATAAGCTCCTGATAAAAATCACCCACTCTTAATCTGATATCATGCACCATTTGAGACAAACACTTCTGGGATAGAGGTGCAGAATCAATGGCAAACAAAGAAATATTCTTTTCCAATGTACTCATCAATTAAGTTCACCCCTGCCCGCTGTCAATAAACACCTCACAACCTTTGACTGTAGCGCCACCTCAGCAATCAGGAGAAAACGGGTACTACAGGATGAAGACAAATGCACATTTTCAGTTTCCCTAACCAACCCACCAAGAGTGAGATGAGAATTCAATGCCCCCTTGTGTTTTCTCTGTTTTAGAGATTGAATGCATGGACATACATTGATAAAGTGTCCTTTCTGACCACAGAAAAAACACACACCCTTTTTATTACCAAAATGCTTAAGAGTGGAAACAAGAGTAGCTCCCCCTAACTGCATAGGTTTGTCCCCTGACATCAACCTAGGGGAATTTTCACCTAAAGTGTCATAGGAAGATAGTACACTACGTGATAGTACGTCCTGAGAGCGGGGGCCCCTAGATGCTCTCTCAGGCGCCTATCCATGCGTACAGCAAGAGACATAGCAGCTTCCAAAGACACAGGGGTTTCATGAAAGGCCAAAGAGTCCTTCAGCCTTTCTGATAAACCTTGACAGAATTGGCTACGTAGAGCCGGATTGTTCCATTCAGTATTGGTCGCCCACCTCCAGAATTCAGAGCAATAGATCTCAACCAAGCGCTCACCCTGACGAAGGTCACGTATCTGGGTCTCAGCCAGGGAGATACGATCCGGGTCATCAGAGATAATCCCTTGAAAAATTAATCTACCGACTGGAGAGACTGCCATCCGGTCGGCAGAGAAAAGACCCATGACTACGCATCCCCTTTAAGCAGCGAGATGACCACACCAACCTTCTGCTCCTCATTACCAGAAAAATGTGGATGCAGTCTGAAATACAATTTGCACGCCTCCCTGAATAGAATAAAATTATCACGTCCCCCAGAAAATCTACCTGGGAGGGCGACCTTAGGCTCCAAACAGGCCTGACACTCAGCACCCCCAGAACCACCAGCCTGTGGACTCTGAATCAGGTTGCAGATGTCAGCCACCTCCAAGCTGAGTCCCTGCAGCTGTTCAGCAAGTGCAGCAATAGCATCCATGTCAGCACAAAAATGACATTAATTTTTGTTTGGCGGTTTATAATGTCACGCTCTGGTGTGGAGGGTATAGCCACACCAAGCGTAAGAGGGAAGGGAAAAGACCAAACAAGAGAAATGGTCACCTCCAGGCGGAATCCCTGAAACTAGGCCCTGGCTGACTACTAGTATAAACAGGCCTTAGTGGTAGGAGAGTTCATACACAGGAACCTAATAACAAACTGACCCTGTACGACCCTGCAGCTAGTGACAGGAGAAAGAGTAAACCCGTTCCTCCAAAAGGATGGACGAACAGGAAACTCCAGAAGGCAAAAACCACAACAGGGAAAAGTAGGATAAACACAATAGGGAAAATTACACTTATCTTAATGCAGATATTGCAGCAACCGGCTCTCAGCCGAGATCCACACCACACACAACAATGTCAGCAGAAAGTATAAACCGCAAGCAATACTGGGAGAGGAAGGGATAAATAAGGGAAAGATAATTACCACACCCACAACAGCTGAGGGAAAGGGGTGTGGTAAACAGCAACCAAACCAAGAGGAAAACATGTCAAATTATGTCACTTTTGAAAGCCTAGCCGAACGCCTGCAATCTGATGCAAGTACGTTCGTGACACAGCCCCTGTCATAGTGAATGACAGGAGGCTGCTGCGCAGTGATTCCTTTAGAGCCCTTGCCTATAGCTAGTACTAGTAAAATCTTCAGAGAATGCACTCATCATTGGAGTTTATGACAATAGCAATCTAATGATTGCTTGTTATAGTTCTCTATGGGAAGTATAAAAAAGTGTAAAAGAACAAAATAATAAAAAGTAAAAAAAAAAATTAAAAAATATTAAAATTCTAATCACCACCTTTCCCAAAATGCGAATAAAAAAAAATACACATCATGGGTATTGCGGCATGCGAAAACATCCGTACTATCAAAATATAAAAGTATTAATCCATATACAGAAAAAGACTAAACAAAAAAGAGGGTCAAAATGGCTGATTTGCCATTTTTGGTTGCTTCTCCTCCCACAAAAAAAGTGAACAAAAAGTTGTACACACCCTAGAATGGTATCAATGAAAAGTACAAATAGCCTCCTCACATATAACTACAAAAATGTTATAGGGGTCAGAAAATTACAGCAAAAAGAAAATGTTTTATAGTTTTCTTTTTTCAGTATTAAAATGCAAGGAAAACGATACATATGTGTATTGCCGGATTCGTACTAACCTGGACAATAAAGATCACAAGTCAGTTTTACCGCATAATGAACGCCGTAAAAAACTGTTGCAAAATTGCGGGGTTTTTTTTCCCAATTTCAACACCTTCGGAATTTTTTTCCTACTTTAAACCAAGCACACCATTGTTTTTCTTGGGAAATTCTCAATAAGTTTGATGTGTCACATGACCCTCTTCCCACTGAAAAAGCTAAAGTTGGATCCAAAATGGCCGACTTCAAAATGGCCACCATGGTCACCACCCATCTTGAAAAGTTTCCCCCCTCCCATATACTAATGTGCCACAAACAGAAAGTTAATATCACCAACCATTCCCATTTTATTTAGGTGTATCCATATAAATGGCCCACCCTGTACAACTTGTCCCACAAAACATAAGCCCTCATATGGCTATGTGAACAGAAAAATAAAACGTTAGCTACTTGCCTACGTTGTTTATTTGTCTGCCCCATGCCTGTATTGGTGAATGTGTATGGCATCCGGAATAAAGAGAATTGAGGATATACCAATAGGTGTTGAGGTATTATTAACATCTATAGACGTTGAGACCCTTTGCAGTAGTATACCCCTTGATTGGGGACCTGTAAAGCGGTGGAATATTTCTTAAAAACAAAAGGGAAACACTTTGGGATGCAAAATCAGTTCATTCTGGATAGGATTTGTCTGGTTTTTGGTGAGGAGGAAGATGAGTGGAGCAACAAAATCCTTTTCTGGGGTAGATTCATCAATGATATTCTGGTACTCTGTGATGGGACAGAGGATTCCTTTAAACTTTGTGTTGAACAGCTCAATGTGAATCCTATTGACCTTAGGTTTACCTGGAAGGCCGATAAGTGGAGACTTCCATTTCTTGATGTTATACAAGCAAATGGCAAGTTACAAACTGAAGTCTATTGGAAAGCCATGGCAACAATGGGAAAGTCACCATCTGCTTCCCTTAAGGAGAGGTATACCTATAGGCCAATATTTGAGGTTACGAAGGAAGTTCTAAAAATAGCCTACATATGTTCTGCTATGATCGATAGGAATACCCTTCTTAAACCTATGGACAGAACCACCGTACGGGTAAAAATTCCTATTAGAATTATAGGAGCGTTTAACAATCAGGCCCAAAGGGTTCATGAGATACTGAGGAGATTCTGGGGGATTCTATTGACTGATCTGGATTTAGAGGATATTTTAACATCACATCCTTCAATCACTTTCAGAACTACTCGTTCTCACCCACAAAGCTCTCTACAGTGCTGCAGCCCCCTACGTCTCTTCCCTTATGTTTTTCTACCACACTAACTGTTCTCTACACTCTTCAAACAATTTATGACTGACATTAACCATAATCTGAACCTCTCACTCCCGACTTCAAGACTTTTCCTGAGCGGTATCATTTCTCTGGAATGCCCTATCCTAAGAAATTGGGTTAAATCACAATTTACACTTCTTTTTAGGGTGGCCTATCACATCCCATGATCTGAATCCTCTCCAGATACAGCCCATTTATTATCATCATTTTCCTGAACATGATCCTCCACCAAACTGTCCACTGCACCCATACATCCACAAAAACCTTACAGATATTGGCTTGTGACTGGCTCATGCAGCTTTATATCTACTCCCCTATTTTCCCAAGATGGCTGTACCATTGTACAAAACAAGCACTTTTACCTTTTGTGTCACCCCTATCTCCTCATAGATTTTAAGCTCTTGCGAGCAGGGCCTTCACTCTTCTTGTTCTAATTATTGACTTGTCGGTTGCTATGTTATTTATGACTGTTTGTACATGAACCCCTGAATTGTAAAACTCTGTGGAATAAGCTGGGACTGTATAAGTAAAGATTATTATTAGGCTACTTTCACAACTGCGTTTTTTCCTTTCTGGTATTGAGATGTGGCAGTGTGATCACGTGGTGACGTCTTCACACTCAGTGCAGATCCTTTTAATTCTAGAGGAGCAGACTCCCTTTGCGTGAGCAAGTGAATGAGGCAATTTTTTTTTAACCCAAAAGTCCATATTGCACTAGTGTATTACTGTTTTTAACAGTGGTTAGACAGGTGGACTTCTGTCTAAGAGGCCTTTAAAAAAGGTCCCATTGATTGATAGGCTGAATGGGATTTTAACACAGCGATTCGCGACAAATTAATTCATAACGAATCAAACTTCTTGTCAAACTTCTGCGAAGCTGCCAAATCAAATTTTTCAAAACTTCGCTCATCTCCAGTCACAAACAAACACATTAATGAATGTAAACACCTATATATTATTAGCCTATTTAAAGCAATAATTTACAAAATATAACTAAAACACCAAAATGATTCTCACAATATAAATACTAAAGTATAACATAAGTATAATTTTGTTTATTTATAATAAGAAATTACACAATAATTCAAATCCCATAAAAACATAAAATTCATATATAAGGGACCATTGCAGGACATACCATAATTAAGTAATATTAATTAGCATGATTGTAATGTTTGCTGGAATTATCTAAAAATAATAATTATTGCAGTATAATCCAAAAGTAAATAAGGTGAACTTAATCTAATATATAAAGCTGAGTGTATGTGTGTGTGTGTGTATGTCCGCTAAAGGAATCCGCACCGCTGCAGCTACAATCACAAAATTTGGCACACATGTACATCAGGTGTCCGGGAAGGTTTTAGAACAGTTTTCAACAATCCAGGACGTACCGTTCCTGAGATATTCCCAAAAAATGCATTAGCCAATAGTAGCCTGGTCACATGACCCTTATCAGCCAATAGAAGCTCCCAGGCAGTTAGTCTCCACACACACACCAGGTTTCTATAACAACCTAGCCAGTTCACTGCTGTAGGTCTGCTTTAAAAGGGCAGAGCGCTGTGGATGACACTGGGGTATTTTGGTTAAATTTAACTTATGTTTTAGACTTACTCATCATCAATCATTACCTCATATAATGTGAATTTCATATATTTACTGTTCAGTAGTCATAAAAGATGTTTTCTTTCCTCTTTCCTCCGAAATTACTATGGCATCGGCCTGTAATTCAGGTGACCTTCAAAAGAAGGACTTAAAAGCCCAACCCCCAGGTCCCACTAAGTCATGCCCCCGACTCAGTCAGGCCACGCCCCTTCCACTCCGCATCTGACCGGGATTGAAAAAATGAAGGTAAAAATCAACTTCTGTCAGCTGCAGGGGTGGGAGGGAGTGTGACTTTCTCCCTGAAGCTCATGCTCAGACTGCACAGTGCTGCAGTCTGAGAGTGAGCTGTTCAAAAGGACATCCGTGTGTCCATCCAGGCCCTGCGCATGACAGAGGACAGGGAGTCTGAAAGCCAGAATGTCCAGCCTTACCCCAACATGAAGCCGTGCCACCGGTCCCCATAAAGCCACACCCCTAAACAAGAGGCCACGCCCCCTGTGTCCATCCAGGCCCTGCGCATGACAGAGGACAGGTAGTCTGAAAGCCAGAATGTCCAGCCTTCCCCTAACGTGAAGCCGTGCCACCGGTCCCCATGAAGCCACACCCCTAAACACGAGGCCATGCCCCCTGGTTCCATGAAGACACGGAGGAGAAGCTGTCTGAGCGTGAGCTACTGAAAGGGTGGACAGGTGTCTGTCCAGGCACTGCGCCGGACAGTGGACAGGGAGTCTGAAAGCCAGACTGTCCAGCCTAAAACTGGACCTCTGGCCACCCTAGGGCCAGGCTGATGTTAGGTTGGCCAGTTGTCCGGCTTTAGGCTGGACAGTCCGGTTTTCTGGCTCCCTGTCCTCAGTCCAGCACAGTGCCTGGATGGACGTAGGGATGTCCACCCTTTCAGTAGCTCACACTCAGACAGCTTCTCCTCCATGTCTTCACGGAGCAAGGGGGGGCGTGGCCTCATGTTTAGTGATGTGTCTTCATGGTAACCAAGGGCGCTGTTTCACGTTTGGGGGAATGTGGCTTTCTGGGGTGAAGACAGTGGCCACTCTAGCTGCTGTGGAGGTCACAGTTATAAGGGGCGGGCTGCTGTAGAGGTCACTCTCAATATTTTTTTTACGTCACACACGCAAACATTAAATGAAATAGATCAAATATACCCGTGGGAAGCCAGGTCCTTCAGCTAGTAAATATATAAAGTGCAAGTGCAATAATAGTCCAGCAATGTTAAAGGGGTTGTATCATTCAGTAAATGGCATTTATCATGTAGAGAAAGTTAAAGGGGTTATCTCACTTCAGCAAAACGTGTTGAGGTGCAATAGGGACTACACTACTTTATATTATGTCCCAGCATGGTCTGTATTTATTTTTTATATAGTACATGCAAAAAAATATTTTTTTGGTGCCTTTATTTAATGGCACTTCCAGTCTGGTTCTCCTTATAATGCAATATTTATATTTGTTTTATTATTATTAAAGGGGTTTTCTCACTTCAGCAAATGGCATTTATTATGTAGAGAAAGTTAATACAAGGCACTTACTAATGTATTGTGATTGTCCATATTGTCTCATTTGCTGACTTTTGGATTATTCATAGAGATCTAGTTAGTACAATTGGTTATACTGCACAAATTATTTTTTTTAGCATACATTATAAACATGGTAATTGGTGCTATTTAATTATATGTACTGCCAGGGGCGTTGCTAGGGTCTCAAAACATCTGCCCCTTCCGCAGCAGCACTTACCTTTCACATTCAGGGCCTCCCAGGTGACATCTCCTCTGATGTAGATCTTCTATGTTATCATCTTCTCCATTTGGTCCGGACAACTTCTCTCAGCTGCTCCTCGTCTCTGCAGAGTGTGACACACGGACATCTTAGCTTCCTCACATTTCTATCGTCATCCCCCATCCTCGAGCCCCCACAATGTTATCCTGCTGCTCGCTGTGCCCCCCAATACCCCAAATACTATCCTGAAGACATATCAGTGTCCCCCACCATAGTAACAGTGCTCCTCATAGTCCCACCAATAGTAATCCCCTTCTAGAATGCCCTCATTAGTAATACTGCTCCCTACTGGACCCAACAGTGATAATGCTCTCTTAGAGTGCCCTCATTAGTAGAAGAGCCCTCCAGTATTAATAATGCCCTTACAGAGTGCCCGTAAGAAAATAGGCCCCTTCTATTGTTCCCCCAGTGGTGATAAAGCTCTCTACAGAGCTCTAAGTAGTAATAAGTCCCCCCCCATAGTGCTCTTAGTAGAAATAAGGCGGATCTATAAGACCATCCTATAGAGCCCTCACTAGTAATAAGAACATCTATAATGTCCCCTGGATTTATAATACCCCTACAGTGCCCCCAGTATTTATACTACCCCCTACTGTTATAATGCCCCCTGTAGTTATATTCCTCCCTTTAGTGCCCTCAGCAATGATGATTCCTCAGCACCTCCACCATACAGTCCCATGTAAATAAAATTATTTTCCCACCCTCAGCTGTAGAGTTCCATGTAAATAACATCATTCCCTCCCACAGCCCCCCTCCAACATACAGTCCCATGTCAATAGCATCACCCACTCAACATTCAGTCCCATGTAAATAACATCCCTCTCTTAAGCCCTAACATACAGTCCCAGTTAAATAACTACAACTCCCAGCATTACTCTCTCTTCACTTACCTGTCCTTATAGCCTCAGCAGAGTTTCTTCCCCCTAGAGTTCTCTTCACTGTGGAGCCTCTCCTGTACTGGTCACATGATGACATGTGACCAGTGACATCATCGCAGGTCCTTCTCAGCTACTGCACAATCACATGACCTGTGATGTCACCATAGGTCCTACACCTCGGTGCAGTGCTTTGGATTCGATTGTATTGCCGTCCTGAGGATGGCAATACAATTATATCTAACAGGCAGGCAGGACGTTCGGGGCCTGGGAGGAAACATCAGGGGCCCAGGCCCCGAATGTTTTAGCCTAGCAATGCCCCTGTGTGCTGCAATGGTCCTACTCACAAAATGTTAGGGTTATTTGGCTTTCGGGTAAAATTTATGGAAAACGTAAAAAGTTCACACTACAGTGATATATCATGATAGTAGAAGCATGTAATGGTGATTTCCTCATCTCAAACAATTTATTGAAACAAAAGCCAAAAACATGGGTTATATCCCCACAAAAAATGTCAGTGTCTCAATAACTTGTCATGTGGCCTGGAGCATTAATTACAGCTTGACAACAATGTCTCATGATGTGCACAAGTAGACACTCTTCTTGAAGGGCACCCCTCAGGTCTTTGAGGTTCTGTGGTACAGAGTTACAAGCCTTTACACGGCTTCTCAGCTGCTGTCATAGGTTTTCAATGGGATTCAGGTCTGGAGAAAGTGCAGGCCACTCCATTTGAGGTACCCCAGTCTCCAGCTGCCGTACCCTAATGATGCAACCTTGATGAGCTGGCGCGTTGTCGTCCATGAATATGAAATTAGGCCTGTATTGTACATGCAGAAGCACAATGACTGAATAAATGATGTTATTCAAGTAGTATGGGCTTGTCATTGTACCATTCACAAAGTGTAGGGCAGTTCTGTATTGACTAGACACACCTGCCACAACACATTCTAACACCACCATCACTAAAGGTTCGTCTGGTGACAATAGTGGCTGATGCATAACGCTCTCTTGATGTCTCCAGCATCATTGGTGGCCATCAATTCTGCTCAGTTTGAATTGACTTTCATCAGTGAACAGCATAGAGGTCCACTGCTCCCTTGTCCAGCATAGATGCTCCCTGACCCATACAAGATGATGACCCCTGTGCTTGGTGATGTGGTCAGGTACTCTTGCAGGTCGTCTAGCACACAGACCACGCTGATGTAAATGGTTTCTAATTGTCTGATGTGACACTTGGGTGCCTCTCACCACCCTTAAATGTGCCTGGAGTTGTGTGTCATTCATCATCCCGTTCCACGGGGCATTGTTCACAATGAAGCAGTCATCAGTGTGGGATGTGGCCAAAGGACGTTCACTTCAGTGCCTTTTTGTGACTCTTCCAGTATCTCTGTATCTCTGTTGTGGCTTGGTGACACTCTAAGCTCAGTGGCCACCTCCTTTTGAAAACATCCTGCTTGAAGCCTTGCAATGGCGAGGTACTGTTGATCAATTATTAGGTTCGTCTGTTGTGAAACACCTTTTGTGAATTTTGCTTTTATTAAGCTCCTTGTTAGAGAACAGCAAGTTGTGCAAAAAGTACTGAAACACTGAACAGGTAGACATATGCATTCAAAAGTTTAAAGGTCACATTATGTTCACCTGTAAAGGCTACAGTGCATTGTAGGTTCATCCTGAAATCTCACCCACAAGCCAAATATCCCTAACTTTTTGTGAGTAATGTATATGAATTGTATCTTATTTATGGAATGTGAATTATTTTGTAATTTTTTATTATAAATTATACTGAGAATTTTTTTAAATTTTTTTTTTACATTAACAAATGTATTTATGGTGTTTTATCTATGCAGCCAGAGTTATGAGATTAGGAAGACAGATAAGAGATACAACACTGGACATGAAATGCAGGTGAGCTTCTAATAGTTCCATATCACAATATAAAAGAGAGACTACAGGTTGAAGATACTTTATACAGGGTTCTCTGGTTCCAATAATTTGAGATAATTAGAGATAAAAATTACTGACCTGAGCACAGCGTCAGGTGTACTATTTATAAATAATAGGTCTGGCCCGAGGTAAGTCCCTTCAACTTCTTAGTGACCAGCCTGTTTTGGGCCTTACTGACCAAGCAATTTTCTTCTTTTTTTCATTGTGGCCTTCCAAGAGCTACAACATTTTTATTTTTCCATCTATGTAGCTGTATGAGGGCTTTTTTTTTGCGGGACAAGTTGTAGTCTTTAATGGTGCAATTTTTGGGTACACATAACTTTCTGATTAACTTTTATCAACTCTTTCTGGGAGGGAGATGGGGAAAAACATCAATACTGCCACTGAGTTATAAATTTTTGGTCCATACAGTATTAGAACGAAGTATTATGCAAATCAATTCACTAATCCTTTAATTCAGAGTTGCATGTTTTGGCATATTTTATTTTTAATTTATGGATTTGCCCTTCTAAAAAGACCAAAAGCACAAGTTATAAAAATGAACTAAAGATAAAGACACCTGTTCTGAAGTTGGAATTCTATAGGACTGCAAGCCACAACATTGCAAGTCTGTAGTACTGCGGCAACCAAGCCACAGGGGTGCAATGTGTGAGTGCGGTGGCCTGTAGTAGTTGTTACTCACATTTCTGCAGGTCCCTGGGCCAATGTGCAGTGACAGAAAGGATAGCACTGGATTCCCTTGGGGCACACACTGGTGTTGAGGGATCTCCCGCAAGATGTTGGTTGAGGTGCCCTTGGTGGTATGGATTTTAGGTGCAGTGAGGGCAGGGTCCCTGAGGTTCATGATGCCAGCACCCGTGGGTGCAAATTGAGGTGTAGAAATGAAGAGGTGTCAGTTCTTATAAATAACAGGAACTTTTACTAATAATGAATTGCCTTGAGGTAGATGTACAAGTTCATTTGCATGGCTGAGGTACTTATAATCTATATAAAGCACATTACAAGTAGCTTTGACTGTAATTCTAGTAACAGGCTCTTGGTGAGGTATAGGTTCTGATCACACTCAGGCTATTATAACTACTGGCTGACCATATTCCAGGTGTGGAGTATATATCAATAAACTTCACATGGCCATTATACATATGTCTTGCCTTCCTACCTTACTTACAGTCTCCATAAGTGTCCACATAGTCCATAGAGGAATGTGGGTCCAAATACAGCTTGTACTTCACTGTAGAGTGTGAACAGGCACCACAGACTAACTCCTGTCTCACATAGGTTGCTAGTGAGTCCATAGGCTCAGGAAAACACTCTTATCTCCACTAGGCTCACTTTATACTCTCTCATAACACACAGAATCACATTTGTCCTTGTATTCAGGCCTACCTTTAGTTTGCGCACAACTCAGAGGGGTATCTCAATATCAGGTCTTGCAGGTCTTACAGCAGGTCCAGCCCTAGCCTTGGTCCTCCACCTCTGTTGGTTTATTGGTACAAAAGTACAATTTTTTCATTATAATACAATAAAGGAAAACACGAAAAGTATGCATGGGAGAGAGATAATATCAACCAAGATGTCAATGAAATAAGCACGACATTAGGCAATTGTGGACAAGGAGATCACATTTCCATGCTCTATAGGTGAAAAAACAACAAAGGTGATAACATGGACACAAAACGAGACAAAGACAAACATGGGGGAAAAAGTTGGGGAGGGGGAGAAGAAAAAGAAGGGGAAGGAAGAGAGGTGGAAATGTCAGGAAAGGAATGAAGAGGTCTAAGAGTAAGAGAGATGTGCATCCCAAATTAACCAAATCGCATTGAATTGGTTCACTGTGTTGTTGAGAGAAGATGTGAGGTAATCAAGAGACCTAAGGTCACAAATTCTGGTGAGAAACATAGATTTAGAAGGGGAGTTTGTTTGCATCCAGGATTTGGCAATCAAAGACTTAGCTGCCGTACACAGGAGTAGGAACAGCCTGGAGGAGCGCTTGTTCAGTCTCGGAGGAGGAAGATTAAGTAGGTAAATCTTGGGGTCCAATACCACAGGCAGGGGCGGATTGGCCATAGATGGGCCGATGCCCAGGGGGCCACCTGAGCCCTCCTCACAGCCTGCTAATTAAAGTTTTTGGGGATGTATTTTGTTCTAGCAGCAGTATTTTGTGATGAAATGTGGTATTTGGCTCTGTTGAGGTGGTATAATGTGCCACTTTTGATATTTTTTCCAGGGCCAGTTTAAGTTCCCAGTCCGCCCCTGACCACAGGTATCGAGAAGAGGGATTGGACGACGTCTCTGACATCTTCCCAAAACGGGACAATAAGAGGGCATGTCCAAAAAATATGGTATAGGGTGCCGACCTCCTTCAGGCAACTCCAGCAGACTGATGGGATAGTAGGGTTCAGAGAGTGTAAAAGGGCAGGGGTATGGTATCAGTGCATAAGCAGTTTATATTGGGTTTCTTTATAGGTGGTACAAATGGAGGATTGTGAGGCTCTGCTCCAAATGATCTGCAAGGCAGAATGAGGGAGTCAATGTCAGTGGACCATTTATCCATGTATGTGTGATGAGGGGAGTCTCCCTCTTTCGGAGCAGATAACAGGTGATAGATTATAGAGATCAATCCTCTTGTGTTGGTGCCTAAGCGGCAGAGGCGTTCAAACTGAGTGGAGACTGAGACTTGAAGTGTCCCGGAGGTAGTGCTTACATAATGGCGAATCTGGAGGTAATGAAAGCTTTCCGACTTCGGTAGCTTGGATTGTTCTTGCAACAGTGTGAAGGATTTAAATGTCAACGTGGAAACATCAACAACGTCTGCCACTCCACCTCCTTTTGTAACACCCCAGAGTGGTGTTACCACTCCTAAACCCTGCTACTATCTTTAATGGTCTAACCTAATATCCTCTTATGTATTTCTGTCCAGGTCCTCTACACTGTGCATTCCTAATCTTGTTGTGCAACTGTTTTATTACATGTAATGTGCCTGGTTCACCTGCAGGTGGCAGTGCAAATGGCAGAGCTATAGTTAGAGAGAATGGAACCATTACATTCTCCCCCATTTGGGCAGAAGTGGGCCAGTCTTGTTTGCTGTCGAAAGGGTAGGGCAGAAGTTTCCAGTTAGTTCTAGTTCTAAGCTAGACAGGAGGAATGTGAGCAGGCTCACGCTCAGGCGTGCCTACGCCAGCCAGACCACCCTAAGCTCTGCTGGCCATGAAGAAAGATGTCTGGAAGCCATAAGGGCCAGAGGAATAGTTCTTCGGTCACCATAAGAGAAATCAATAGTGCCAGCACCACCTAGGGGGTGACATGCAGGATATGAATGGCCTGTTAGAAGGAATTACAGTAATGTACATACATATCATAGCATCACATACTGCAAATACTCAAACGTATACAGGGCCCCACTACTAACACGTAGTGGGACACTGCAGTACCACAAGTCACAGCAGATCTTCGTCATTTGGCTCAAGCGGGTTTACACTGCAGGTGCAGGCTATTATATCGCCCCTACATCGCCCCTGATGAGGCTGCACGTACCGTCAATGTTTCAATTCATGGAGCGGAGAGCCGATAGTTTACCACAGGCACTACAACAGGGATCAGCAACCTTCGGCACTCCAGCTGTTGTGAAACTACAATTCCTAGCATGCTCCACTCATTTTCAGTTTCCCAACAGCTGGAGTGCTGGAGGTTGCCTACCCCTGCACTACAACATGCTATCTCAGAGTCCTGCAGTCCCATGAAGGTGGATGTGATAACAAATTAGCACACACAGCAGGTTCTCTACTGAATATTTCTATAGGGCCTTTCTCCTTGATGCATCTTTCAGACTGTACAATTGTATTTGTCATTTTTATGTGATTTGTAATATGTAATTTCATTTTTTCAGGCCAAAGTTCTTAGATTACTTGCTACAGTTTATCTGGAATGGGACTGCAGAATTCACAATGACAAAGCACTTAATGCCATCCGATTAGCTAATGAGGTAAAAAAAATTTGTTCAAAATTTCTATTTCTCTGCTTTTAAAACAGAAAGTGATACCTCATTAAATATTTATTACTTAACATTCCCTAATATGTCTACTTTATGTTGGTATAATTTTGAAAATGTAATTTTATTTGTTAGGATGTTAGAAGGTTTAGAATTTTAAAAGCAATTCTTAAAATTTTTAAGAAAATTTACTAAACCCACTTTTTAAGGACCAGTTCAATTATGAAGTTACTTTGTGGGACTTACATAGAAACCACCCATACTGAAAATTACCCAATTTTAGAGACTACACCCCTCAAGTTATTCAAAACTGATTTTACAAACTTTGTTAACCCTTTAGGCATTCTACAAGAATTAAAGGAAAATGGAGATGAAATTTCTAAATTTCACTTTTTTGGCAGATTTTCCATTTTACTCAATTTCTTTCTGTAACACATCAAGGGTTAGCAGCCAAACAAAACTCATTATCTATTACCTTGATTCTGCAATTTACAGAAACACCCCACATGTGTTGGTAAACTGATGTTCGGGCACACGGCAGGGTGCAGAAGAAAAGGAGCACCGTATGGTTTTTGGAAGGCAGATTTTGCTGGACTGGTTTTTAGACACCATATCCCATTTGAAGCCCGCTGATGCACCCCTACAGTAGAAACTCCCAAAAAGTGACCCCATTTTGGAAACTACGGGATAATGTGATAGTTTTATTGATACTATTTTGGAGTACATATGATTTTTGATCGCTCTACATTACGCTTTTTGTATGGCAAGGTAACAAAAAAAATGGCTGCTCTGGTAGAGTTTAAATTTTTTGTTTTTACAATGTTGATCTGACAGGTTAGATCATGTGCTCATTATGTCTACTTTTTATTTGTTTTTTTTTTAAGCATTTTTGAGAAAAAATTATGTTTTTGTGTCTCCATTTTCTGAACACCATATTTTCTGCAGATTGTCTTGTGCAGGGGTTAGTTTTTTGCAGGAAGAGTTGATGTTTTTATTGGTACCATTTTTGGGTGCATATGATTTTTTTTGATCATTCAATATTACACTTTATGGGACAAGGTGACCAAAAAATTGGTTGTTTTGGCGCAGGTTTTTTTTTTTTATGATGTTCACCTGTGGGGGTAGGTCATGTTATATTTTTATAGAGCAGTTAGTTATGGACATGGCAATACCTAACGTGTATACTTTTATTATTTATGTTTTACACAATAAAAGCATTTTTGAAACAAAAAAAGATGTTTTAGTGTCTCCATATTCTGAGAGCCATATTTTTTTTTATTTTTCGGGCAATTGTCTTATGTACGGGCTCATTTTTTTAAAGGATGAGTTGACGGTTTGACTGGTACTATTTTGGGGTGCATATGACTTTTTGATCACTTGGTGTTGGTGCACTTTTTGTGATGCAAGGTGATAAAAATGGCTTTTTGGCTCAATTTTTTTTACTGGAAACTTTATTTTTTATTATTAAAAAAACCCTTTCTTTTTTTTTTTACTTTATTTCTGTCCCACTCTGGGACTTCAACTTTTGGGGATCTGCAATGCATTACAATACATCTGTAGGCCTGTAGGTAGTTTTGAGCAGAACAATTCAAATGCAAATAGATGAAGACAGTTCTTATCAAGCAATGGGCCATCACTTGATACACAGAATGCACATATGTTACAGGTTTCACAACTGCACAGGTAGCAAATAGGCCAAAAGTGTCATTCTATGCTTTTATGCAAACTCTTATACTCCATTCTTTGAATAGGCTCAGAGGCGTAGCTAGAGGTTCAGCACAGGGGAAAGCAAAACATACTTGAGTGGGCCCCCCACTTAGTGGCTTCCCAAACGCACGTTTCCAACTTCACAGGCACATACTACTAGTTGTGGTTATAATATTGTATTAGAAAGATGACTGTATAAACTGCTAGATCAGTATGATGTTAAGTACCGTACAATAGACTTTTTACATACCCTAGTGTAAATACTCTACCATATAATGCAGTAAAATATAGGAGTAATAGGAGAAAAAAACAAGGGGACTCCTATGTTAAAGGAAACCTGTCCCCAGTTTTTACATCACTAAACCTCAAGCATTGTCTCTTTTATGTTAAAACTCACTCGTTTACCTATTAAAAATCGTCTCCAAAGTCATATGCAAATGAGCTGAGAAGAGTCACTTTATGTATGAGATGAGTCACGCTAAGAGGATGGAGGGTCACTTCAGAGGCACTTATCCTGGCCTCTATAGCCCAGAGAACCATGTTTTTGGTTCCATTTTAAATACGAGCAGCTCAGATTTCAAATTATATCATGTGGATCTGTGTACTATAAAGCCAGAGATACAGGTGGGAAACTGAGTTTTTATCTGCAGCTCTGGGACACTAGACACTAGCAGCCAGAAAGGATAAAATGGCGAGAGGGACGGGGAAGAGGAGTTACGTCACGGCGTGCTCAGGTCATCACGCCGTGACAGACAGCTTAGGGCAGAAAAGCGAGTGGACGGAGGTGCAGTATGACGCTGTGACAGAAGCTAAAGTTCACAGCATCATGCCGCAGCTCAGTCCGCTCGCTTTACACCACTGTTGTGATGATGCAGGAGAGCACTGTCGGACCTGGCAGAGAATTGGATGGAGGTGTGGCATGACGCTGTGAGAGTAGATTAGTTCACAGCATCATGCTGCAGCTTTCCTGTTGCAACAGTGCTATCCTGCACCATCACTACAGCGGACGGAGGTGCGGACTGACGATAGATTAGTAGATCATGCCACTTCTCTGTCCACTTGTCACAGCCAGCGGACGGAAGTGTGGCATGATCTTCTAATCTATCGTCAGTCCGCTGTAGTAGAGAGGAGATCACTGTGGACGCAGCGTTATGCTCCTCCCCACCGCCTACTAACCCTTCCGGTTCTCTCTGTAACAGCCTGGGACGTGGTGCCTCTCAACTGTGCAGGGCCGGACTGGGACTAAAAAGCAGCCCTGGCACAAACCCTCTGCCAGCCCACATAAAAATTGCCATTTTCACAACACTGGAGTATGTCAGTAACGGTGGGTTCACACTGAAAGCATATGCGTTTTCACCAAAACGCATGCGTTTGGTTGATAGAAACATGTGTTTAGCATTGTTAATCATTATCATTAATATTGCAACACTAAACACGTTTCTATCAACCAAACGCATGCGTTTTGGTGAAAACGCATATGTGTTTAGCATTGCGTTTAGCCCGATGCGTTTCAAAACACATCACCAAAATGCAACGTGTGAACCCACCCTTAGGGTAAACTGACTGAGCTACATTTGCAATCAATTAGAAATACCTGGAGTGTGTGGTTTCACTGAACCCCTTTGTGTTTAAATATTAATTCTGTTACACCAAGAATATCGGGGTGAAGACACAAGACATGGGTCTGCTGCTGGTTTTCCACAGCTCAAATTGACATACTGCGGCTTGATAACTCGTAGTGCAGGTCACTTTGTGCTGCGTTTTATTGCAGCATGATGATACATCATAGCAGGTTAGCCACTGGGCATGTCCAAGACAGCTGATCGGTTGAGAGTCCTGTTGGAATGCATCTTATAACAGCCATATATGGAATTCACCTTTTAGAATTAGGGCCAATTTACATTTTTTTGCATCGGTTATTTTAAACTAAAACCAGCTGTGGTCGAACACACAGAACAGGTCAGGGAAGAGAGTGGAGTGCCGGACCGGAGGGCAGCCGCAGCGCAGGACAGGTAAGAAAGGTTTTTATTTTAACCTTATGTGGCTGGGTGGGCTGAACTGTGGTCTGATGGAGGTCCCTACATACAAGTGAGCGCTTCCATAATGAAAGCGCTTACTTGTATTCGCCTTATTTACATATTTAAAGGCCACCCCCCCCGATATTTGCGCTGGGCGGCCCACTTTTTCAAAATATCGTGCGGCCCACCGGGCAAATGCCTGGTCCGGCAGATGGCCAGTCCGGGCCTGCAACTGTGCCTAGAGCAGCACGTCCCAGGCCAGGCTGATTGTACTAAGGCTATCCTTGCAGGGCCCCCCAGAGGCACTGGGCCCGGAGCCATCGCTCCCCTGACCCCCCGGTAGCTATGCCTCTGAATAGGCTGCTGTACTCACAGTACATTTTCATGAAATGCACATTGCAAACTGTGGTTTACTCAGGCATCAGAGGCAACTCCTGAACATGGATGCCATAGAGTTTGCTTCTGTTTTCTTTGCTGTCCAGACACTGACTCACTCACTTTGCTTCACTGATTAGAATGTTATAACTCATCTACAAGTGCATCTCAATAAATTAGAATATCATTAAAAAGTTTATTTTTTTCAGTAATTCAATTCAAAAAGTGAAACACTTATCTTAAATAGAGTCATTACAAACAGAGTGAACTTTTTCAAGTGTTTATTTATGTTAACGTTGATGATTATGGCTTACAGCCAAGGAAAACCCAAAAGTCATTATCTCAGAAAATTAGAATATTATATTAGACCAACTGTAAAAAACATTTTAAACACAGAAATGTTGGCCAAATGAAAAGTATGTACAGTAAATGCACTCAATACTTGGTTGGGGCTCCTTTTGCATGAATGACTGCATCAATGCGGCATCGCATGGAGGCGATCAGCCTGTGGCACTGCAGAGGTGTTATGGAAGCCCAGGTTGCTTTAGTAGCAGCCTTCAGCTAGTCTTCAATGTTGGGTCTGGTGTCTCTCATCTTCCTCTTGACAATACCCCATAGATTCTCTATGGGGTTAAGGTCAGGCGAGTTTGCTGGCCAATCAAGCACAGTGATACTGTGGTAATTAAACCAAGTATTGGTACTTTTGGCAGTGTGGACAGGTGCCAAGTCCTGCTGGAAAATAAAAATTCCATCTCCAAAAAGCTTGTTGGCAGAGGGAAGCATGAAATGCTCTAAAATTTCCTGGTAGACGGCTGCACTGACTTTGGTCTTGATAAAACACAGTGGACCTACACCAGCAGATGACATGGCTCCCCAAACCATCACTGATTGTGGAACTAGACCTCAAGCAGCTTGGATTGAAAGCCTCGCCACTCTTCCTCCAGACTCTGGGACCTTGATTTCCAAATGAAATGCAAAATTTACTTTTATCTGAGAACAACACCTTTGACCACTGAGGAACAGTCCAGTTCTTTTTCTCCTTGGCCCAGATAAGACGCTTCTGGCGTTGTTTATTGGTCATGAGTGGCTTGACACATGGAATGCGACACTTGTAACCCATGTCCTGGATACGTCTGCGTGTGAAGCACTGACTCCAGCAGCAGTCCACTCCTTGTGAATCTCCCCCAAATTTAGGAAAGGCCTTTTCTTAACAATCCTATCAAGGCTGCGGTTCTCCCTGTTCTCCCTGTTGCTTGTGCACCCTTTTCTACCACCCTTTTTCCTTCCACTCAACTTTCCATTAATATGCTTTGATACAGCACTCTGTGAACAGCCAGCTTCTTTAGCAATGACCTTTTGTGGCTTACCCTCCTTGTGGAGTGTGTCAATGACAGCCTTCTGGACATCTGTCAAGTCAGCAGTCTTCCCCATGATTGTGTCGCCTACTGAACCAGACCTTTTTCAAGGTTTAGGAAGTCTTTGCAGGTGTTTTGGGTTAATTATTCTAATTTTCTGAGATATTTTCTTGCATAAAACAGAATACAGTTGCAGATTTTGACTGCATTGTGGTCTCACTCTGTCTGTAGGTTATATCAGTATAATAACTTGATTTGAATATTCATTTTTCCAGGAACACTTGCATCCATCTGGCCTTTTTCTGAAAATGAAAATCCTTCTCCATTGCTCTTTGCCTGATGATATCATCAGCATGGGTAAGTGGGCATATAAATTGTAATTAATGGATCTACATTATGTATCTAATCTATCACTGTGCAAATTTAGAATCACTAAGAAAGTTTATTTTTTAATTTAAAAAATAGAAACATATCCCCAAATTTAATGCACATCAGTAAAAATGGGTGAAAATCAAACTGGAGAAAATCATTTTTTGCATTAGTATTGATGGTATCAGTGCATAAAATATTACACTCCAGTGTAATTTTCACCTTTTTAACTTATTTAGTTTCCCCTCTGCAGCACTGGTCTCTTAATGTTCTGTGGGTGGGCATAATCAAGGCTTTGATGTTATTATTCACTCCATTTTTCCTGCTGGCTGCCTTTTCATGTGTGCTATGTACTATGTGCATGCCCTCTTGAACCCCAGCAAAGAATCATTGTTTCACCTATGGTTTGTGCACAATTACAAGGATTCAGCCTGAAATAAACCCCATCTGGATACTTCATACATGCCTCATCAGTGGAGTTGAAGCTGTCTGAATAGATATCAGATGAAATTGATCAATGCAGACACTGTAAAGATGACCAAATTTGTTGAAATTCATTTTGTTTATGATTTTCTATATTTTTGAAAAAATTTAATTTGTGTCTGAATCAATCCGATGAATGAGCAAAATGTTCGTTCGTCGAATAATTGGACTGTTTGTGTAGGCACCTAAATCGTTGTCAATCAATCAACTTCCGGCAAACAACGAGTCTCAATGGGTACGAATGATGGCATTAGCAATTGCTCATCCCCATACTGTGGAGGAGATTGCTGCATGTAAATTCAGTGCTCTCCTTTATTGACGAGCAGGTGCGTGTGGGGAAGGAGTGTTTCCTTTCTGACAATCGCATGCAACATTGCCCAGTGTAAAGGGACTTAAAGGGAACCTGTCAGCTCCGAAACACCCCCTGAACTAGAGTAAGCATTTTATGGTATAAGTGATGCTGAATCCAAATATGTACGTTTTATCTTCATACTCACTTCCATTCTGATGTTGTGCTCCCACAAACCAGCAGTAAAATGCACTCACTGGACTCCAGTGCTCACTCACATAATGGAGAGGACTCAAAGAAGTCCTCTCAATGCATTTTACTGCTGGTTTGTGGGAGCACAGCGTCAGAATGGAAGTGAGTATGAAAATAAAACTTACATATTCGGATTCAGCATCACTTACACTATACACCGCTTACTCTAGTTCAGGGGTGTTTCAGAGATGACAGGTTGCATTTAAGTAACAGTCACCTAAAGTCATCAACAAATAATCCAGGTACTATAGACCAGTGCCCAACATGGCACTCGGCCAACGCCCATATGATAATAAGAGAGGTGACGGTAGAAAGAAACATCTTACCCTGATGATGTCTTCTATGGAGCTGAGCTCTTTGTTACAAAGTTAGAAGTTTACTAGTCCCCTGGCCCCCCTAGCCCCACCTAAAGGTCAGTACGCATGTAGAGTTAGTTAATTCTTCAAGAACACAGCCAGGTATCAGACAAGAATAACCAACTACAATACAAGGAATTGAAGTGGAAGGACCACTTTAAAACCTTGTTATACAAGTAGAAAAGCAACCAGTGACCGATGTGAACATTGGCTAGTGTGAGAGGTCATGTGTATATTGAGTATATTGAAATATCCTTGTCCTCAGAGTGACCATTGGCCTACAAGCTTATTGAGCACTTTAAAAGTGAACTTTAATCATAAAGCTTTAATACTTTCAGTAAAGACAACTGGTCTGCAATTCATTCACTACATGAACACTATGTTGCTTACTATTGACTGCTTGAAATTACTGATACTCATTATTAACATGTGTCTACAAAGTTGAAATTAGATGTACATTGAGAATTATTATGCAGTGTATGTTTCTTTTACAGCAGCCATAGAGATGCTGCGCCATGAACTGTCATTGAATATTTACCTGAACACAGTTAAACTTCTTATGAAGCACAATAGGTAAGATGAGCCATAGACTATTATCCTGTGTTTTTATACAATTCTTAGGAGCTTTACTCAACTAACTTTATAAGACGTTTCGTGGCACTCAAGAGGAATAAAGTTTGGGTGTTTCAGTCCCAACCCATAACCAGTAGTAAACACATGAACTTCAGCACTACACTTGAAATTAAATACATAGAAGCATTTATTGATTAACATTCAAGGCAATAAATAGGTATGCTGTTTTGGTCTAAATGACTTTCATCATTAATGACTTTCATCAACACTATAAATGAAAGCAGAAAATACAGTACCTTGAAATTCATAGTTTCATACCTCTTGAACTTTTCCACATTTTTTTCAAGTTACACCCACTAACTTAAATGTATTTTATTGGGATTTTATGTAGTAGACCAACACAAAGTAGCAAATATGTGTGCAGTGGAAAGAAAATGATACATGGTTAATTAAAATTTTTAATAAATAAAAACCTTAAAAGTAGGGAGTGCATTTATAACGAAAAACAAATAAAACATGCATATTGATGATTAAATTGCAAAGTGAACAAAAGAATTATTGCTCATCATTTCCTTTTGCAGTCACCAAAGCATGGTGCTGAAGGGGTGAAAGCTGTGTGGCTTCATCATGTGGCCCTTGTATCGGCATGCATTATCCCTTTGCGCTCCAGCATGGAGGGTATTGGGAAGACTCATCTCATGGCTGAAAAAAGGAAGGGGTGTAGGTCAGCCGCAATTTATTCTACCCCGGAGCACATATACAAGAGTGTTCAGGGCTGGACCCATTGAGGAGGGGAAGAAGACTGAGGAGGATGGTTGCATACCAGACTGGAGTGCATCGGTGTAAAGCAAATAACTGATGCACTTCAAGCGGGAACAACAGAGTGCTGTTTTTTGTGTTTTACTTTTTTATTTACAGCCATGGTGACGTGCACCTGTATACTTGGATGTGCTGACTGACCCCCAGTTTTTCACACATCTGTTTCCTTGGCAGCCCTTGTCCTTCTTTACTTCTGTTAGGAACATTATTCATTGAACTACTACTCCTCCCATTTTTTCCATCATCACCACTCCCTACCTTTCCTTCCTCTGTGTAGTTGGCTGCTTCTAATTGTTAATCAGCTTCTGTGGTAAATCCTGGACTACCTTCTCACTCCTTGCCTGAGCTTAGGTTTCTAGTTTACTAGTTTAACGGTGAATGTGTGATATTGTCTGCCCATGTACCAAACTTCTGCCCGACTTTGATTCTCTGCTGCCTGCTCTGACCTCAGATAGTTTCACAGAATTGCATGAACTCTGGCTGGCTTGACCCCTGCCTGTTTAACTATGTGTATTGCATGACCCCTTGGTGCTTTGCTCAGGTGTCTCTGACACCTGTACGTCAGCTGCCAACTACAAGGCACTATTCAAAGAAGTAGTGGCCTGGTGGGTCCCTTGCAGTGAAGGCCAGATCCCTTTATATGGATTAAAGGGTGAAAACCAGGGGATTGTCAGGATAACACCCTTAGGATTATCCCAAAGTCAAACTATTTAGGTGGTACAGTGGGTTCACACCCACTGCTCATTAGAAACGTGATCCCAATGCCTTCTAATAATACAGTTAATTAACAGACAGATATGATGTAGAGAAAGAATAAGAATAAACAGTTCAGGAATATATAACAAAAGGGATGGATCAGGAAAAGTCAGAATATAATGACTAGTTTAAAGAAAGAGAAAGGGAGATGGTGGGAGGGGGAAGAAATGGCAAAGTTAGAGGCTGAAAAAAGGGAAAAAGAACAAAGAGGAGGGCAGGGCAAAGAGTAGGAAAAAAGTAAAAATAGAAATAAAAATTGAGAAGGTTTTTAACAGTAGAAATTAATTTCTGAAGTTATTACCCAAAGTCTCGCAAGACTTCGCAAAGTAATAACTTCGGCTCATCGGAGCCAATACATTCCAATACTGTACCGAGCGCTCACTCCGTATAGTATTCTAAGTAAGTTTTATGCGAAGCGACTTCAGATGTTTCATCCGAAGTCAATTCATTCATCTTTAGCCGCCACATTCCCAGTAAGTCTATTACTTTATACACAGAATAACTACACCTAGTATTAAAGGGTGGTTTAATATATCACTGCTGCGACATTCATAGTTAATTTGTTACATTACTGATAAGTTACTGTACATTATGGCCAACAGACAGCTACCTGGGTCCTCCAAAGGAATGATAAGTGGCAAAAATGTTGCTGTAACGGGGGCGTGGCCTGCAGCCGAGAGCGCCGGACGTGTATCCTGCGAGCTCCGCCAGTGGCAAGAAAATCTTTGGCCATTTGGCCTGTTCAAGCCTCTTGGACGGGTTATTAGGGCACTCCACCACTTACCCCTGGTAGGGGAAACGTTCTGGGCCAAGTCCGCGGTGTTTAGGAGGAGCGGTGCAGACTTTGCCCTTGAGGCCTACTAGGCCTGAAAAGCTGTGGCCTCGATTTCCGGATTGGGTCGGAATTGAGGTGGCGAATGAGGGCCCACGATTCCACCACCCGTGCCCGCAACACCCTTTTTGGCCTGGCACTACCTCAGAGACCCTCCGAGGGCCTGGGGAAAGCAGCAACAACTCCGGCCTGCATCGCCGAAATCGCCTTCCTTCATCTTCCCGCGCTTCCAAGCCCGAACCACCGTCTCTGGCCCACGGAGTCGTAACCTGGTGGAGGCGTCCCCTGGAGCGGTGAGTCGTTCTCTGAAGGGACAGAAACTTGGGGAAGGAGAATAGGCAGTAAGTCCCCAAAGGCTTCACCATCTTGCATACCTGAATTGTACGCCAGCGGCCATTGCGCACACAGTGTGCAGGGAGTGCGCAGTCACCTGCCTGTCGTTCCAGCAGTGCTCCCTGCTGGCCTGCACAGCACCCAAGGACCAGAATTTTTCTGGACTGATCATACCCAGTTCTGCTCCATTCCACCTAAAGGCTACTGCTCTTCTTAGTGGTCTTCAGTTAGGGTCTCTGGCCCAATTTCTTCTTTTCCCCTTCATAGAAGGGGGATTTTTTGCTTCTCAATGATTGGCTGATTGACCTGAAAGGGTTAATGACTCAGACCCTCAGGTTCCTGTAATACCTTACTCAGCCGCAGCACGTGCTCCTGCTTTTTTTCTGCTTGACAATGGTCAAAGTGGGCAAACCAGACATGGCGACTAATCCTAAGTTCTACAAAAGTCAACAAGACTTGCAGAAATTCCTTAACAAACCTTCTCATCAACCGGACTCTCTGAAGTCTCATAAAACGGTTCCTAGTTCAGTGGACCCAGATATTGCAGACGCAGACAGTATGGATGCCTCAGAATCTTCTGCTACAGATTCTCAAATCCGCACCTCCCCCATGTAATTGCAAAAGATTATTGAAAATGCGCTTCAACCTGTCCTGGCTGAACTTTCTGACATCAAAATGGACATTAGAGAGACTGGTGGTCGAGTGGAGCACCTGGAGGAGACTCAAACGGCGCTACTGACACATGGTGAGGTAACATCATCTGCATTGCAAACTTGCCAAGTGCACCTGAATAATATGTTGTCCTATATAGAGGATCAAGATAATCGAGGTAGACGAAATATTCTGCCCATAAAGGGTGTCCCTGAAACTATTGGGACTGGGGAGCTCATGGATGTTACTTATGCTATTCTGAGACCCCTCTTGCCTCCAGACATAGCCAGTGATTTAATTTTGGAAAGAGCACATAGGTCACTTAGGGCTAGGCCCAAAGATGGAGAACTGCCCAGAGACATTATCTGCAAAGTGCTTAATTTTCAACATAAAGAATGTATTGTCAAGGCGGCCAGAGGCACCAAAGATCTATGCTTTGAAGGCTACCCAATCGCGTTGTTTCAAGACATCTCGCCAGTGACTCTCACTAAACGGAGGCAGATGAAACCGCTCACAAACACGCTCCGTGCGAAAAACTACCCCTACAGGTGGTTATTTCCCTTTGGCTTGGCATGCACGATCCAGGGTACCACCCGATACATCAGGTGACCTGAGGATGTTCTGCCCATATGTGAAGTCATAGACTTGGACCCTGCTGAGCTCCCTTCTTGGATACAGATATCAGATGTGGCTGTTTTTCCAAAACTTCCTACGCCTACTCCTTGGAGAATGTCCAAAAGTCGCAACGCCAGGAAGCGCGTCACCACTTCTCCAGCCTGATCTATATAGATTGAGAGGACTCTTTTCATCATTTGTAGTTTTTGGGGGGAATTTATCATTAGGAGAATATTTGAAGTCAGTTTTGCTTCAGTCTGTGTTGGAGTACTTTCTGCCACATTTATCAAATGTCACAGGTTGTTTGATAAATGTGGCTTGTCCTTAAACCTAACACTTCTGTCTAGAGAAGCTACTCCACTTTTCCTACTCCACCCTCCTCCTGGAGTGAGATTGCGACTATTTTGCGACTTTTTTTAAAAAGTCGCAATGATAAATCTGGAGTGAAACTCATTAACATGGCTAACCACACCCACTTTTCCACCCATATTACAAACTGGAGTGAGTTGTGTACACATGTAAAAAGTCGCAAAAAAATGCGCAAAAAAGTCGCAAAAGCCCTATCGTGCGACTTTTTGAAGACAGAATTCTGGAGTGAAGGTGTGATAAATCAGGGCCTTTGTCTTTATTTTCACAGATTCTTAACTCTGCCTTCTCTGCAGCACTGAGCAATGTTTTGTAGCTCTTAGTATTCTTAGTAGCTGTAATTGTGATTATTGCCTCATGTCTCCCATTGCGTGCTAAGCCTGATAAGTCTTATAGGTAACAATTATTCTGTTTAAATGCTGATTTGAAGGGTCGGTCTTTTTCCCTTCCATTTCTTGCTTCTTCTTCTTAGGTTTGCTACTTAGACTTGACCTTCAATCACGGCTCACCTTGGCTTGATTGAATTGCCCAGTCTTACTTAATCTGGCATGTTTGGTTATTGGTACACTCAGTTGTATTTGCTGTATTTCTTGAGTTTTATTTTTACCCCATCTTTCTTTTTCTTACTATATTATGTCTAGTATAAATGTGATTACTTGGAACGCACGGGGGATGAATGTGCCCCAGAAATGGTCTCGAATTCTGCAGCATTTAAGGTCTCTACATTGCGACATAGGTATCATCCAGGAAACTCACTTCAAGACGGGTAAAGTACCCTCTCTCCCCCTTGCCTATTTCTCACAATGGTTCCACTCCTGCTATGGTATATCCAAGTCCAGAGGTGTAACCATAGCTATCAAGAAGTCCCTGCCTTTTAAGATATCCTCTACCATGAGTGATTCGGACGGCAGGTTTCTCTTTTTAAAAGGTTCTATAGCTGACTCCATGGTTACTGTCGGGGGCTTATATGCTCCCAATTAGGGATGAGCGAACCGAACCGTAACGAACCAGATTCGTTACGAACTTTACCGAACGTTCGGTTCGTCCCCGAACCGAACTTTCGTCAAGTTCGTATGAATCAGGTTCGTAAATAAAGTTTACTTTTTCCACAGAATAGACCAGGATACAAGGGATTATTTATTACTCCTACAATCCCTTGTATCCTGGTGTGACCCTCGTGTCAAACCACCCTTTTGGGAGGAGAATGGCCGAGATGGGTAATAATCTGGTTCGTTACGGTTCTGTTCGCTCGTCCGAACGAACGTTCGGACGAACGAAAATAATAACTTATTATTTTCGTTCGTCCGAACGTTCGTTCGGACGAGCGAACAGAACCGTAACGAACCAGATTCGTTTAAGAACTTTTAAGACGAATCTGGTTAAAATAAAAACGGCATATCAAATGCGTACATATTCAGTTAAGTAGCGTACCTTTGACAACGCTAGACTGTATGTTCGTTATTTGTGCGGGAATGTTCGCATTAGCGTACGTATTATTGTAGATTCTCAAATATGCGTATATTCGTTCGTATAAAGTTCGTTTTAGGTTCGGTTCGTACGAATCCGAACTTCAAGAAAGTTCGCCGAAGCGAACCGAACCGAACTTTTCAAAAGTTCGCTCATCCCTACTCCCAATGTCAACCAGGTTCCCTGACTTATAGAGACTCTTGAAAAACTATCTTCTTTTAAAGAAGGAATGTGCATACTAGGGGGAGATCTCAACGTGACATTGGAACCCATGGTAGATTCCTCTTCTGGGGCCTCCCATATCTCTCAAAGGAAGTTGAAAGCTTTAAAAAGATCTCTCTCTACATTGTCACTTAGAGATGTATGGAGACAACTTTATCCCTCAGGAAAGGATTACACTTTCTACTCCGCAGTCCACAACACATACCAGAGGTTGGACTATATGCTCCTATCTGCTCATAATCTCGCTCACCTTCAGGGGGCCCATATTGGGAACATAGGAATATCGGATCATGAACCAGTATCCATGAGGGTGGTGATTGAGTCACTCCCGAGACGAGAGTTCACATGGCATTTTAACGATAATATTATCCGTAATGTGGATTACAAACGGAAACTAGAAGGGGTGCTCTCTCATTATTTTCAGGAAAATACCTCTGGGTCACTATCATCTACAGTAATCTGGGAGGCTAACAAAACCGTTGTTAGGGGTGAACTTATCTCAATTGGGTCTTACATGAAGAAACAAAAGAGGCGGGAGATACAAGGCCTGATGGATGATATAAACAAACTCGAGAGTGCCCATAAAAGGTCCCTAGCCACACGATCCCTTGCAGAATTAACTAACCTCCGAGAGAAATTGAACCATCTCCTCAACCTTCGGGCGACTAGGGCATACCTTTATGCTAAACATAAGGTCTACATGCATGGCAATAGAGGCTCTCGCCTAATGGCTTTAATGGCTAAGAAAAGGAGGGACCAGCTCTTTGTTGAGGCGATTAAGGATGGTTCTGGTATCGTTCATTCCTCTACAAAAGATATAGCTGCGTAATTTGAGGCCTTTTATTCTGACCTGCATAATCGCCCTAGTCCCGGCGAAGACGGGGTGGATAGGGAAGGCTCATATGAGCTCGCTATCTGCTCCCATTACTCTCCAAGAACTGCAAAAAGCACTAAAAGATTCCCCTTCTGGGAAAAGTCCTGGCCCAGGCGGCTTGCCAGTGTCCTATTATAGAGCTTTCTCAGAAATACTACTTCCTCAGTTACTTTTGGCTTTCTCAGCGGCTGAGTCAGGGGAGACATTCCCATCCCAAACTCTAATGGCGCACATTATGGTGCTTCCCAAAGACGGCAAGGACCCTATGTTATGTAGCAGCTATCGTCCTATCTCTTTGTTAAATGCCGACATTAAGTTGTATGCAAAGCTTTTGGCGAACCGCCTCCAACCCATACTACCCTTTTTGATTAATGCTAAACAGGTAGGCTTTATAAAAGGGAGGGAGGGGAAAGATAACACCATGCGGGTTCTCACCCTGATTCAGTATGCTGTAAGAAAAAAGTCCCACTGGCACTGCTTTCTACTGACGCTGAAAAAGCATTTGATAGAATTGACTGGCTGTTTCTGGAAAAGGTTTTAATCCGATTTGGGCTCCCTGTTGGCTTTATTAGAGCTATCTTGGCGCTTTATAGGAACCCATCGGCTTCAATACGAATCAACGGTACCCTATCATCCTCCTTTTGTATTAGTAATGGGACTCGTCAGGGATGTCCCCCGTCTCCTCTTCTATTTGTTCTTAGCATGGAGACTTTAATTCAGCATATAAGACAACATCTGCAAATTGAAGGTATCACCATCATCACACTTGACGGCCGCTTTTGCGGATGACCTTCTTATATTAACATCTAACCCACATGTTTCCTTCCCCGTTTTATCTGGCATTTTTAATTTGTTTCAAGTTCTTTCTAATTTTAAAATCAATCCCACTAAATCCCAAGCACTTAACATCTCGTGCCTATCTAGCCTTGTTGATAGAGCGAAAGCGTTGCCGTTTCCTTGGTCTTCTACATCCATCCCCTATCTGGGGATTCAGATATCCTCCTCACCAAACGAGTGGTTCTCCCTTAACTACGTTCCCTTGATTAAAACTATTGAGTCCACAATGAAATCCTGGAAGATTCCATTCATATCCTGGTTTGGTAGGATCAACCTTTTAAAAATGATAATTATCCCTAAAATATTGTACATTCTTCAGGTCTTGACGATCTTCCTGCCTCGCTCTTTCTTCCTAAAGATTCGAAGCTCTTTTCTGAAATACACTTGAAGGGAAGGTCTTTGTAGGATAGCCCATAACACTATGGTTCTTCCTAAACGTAGAGGGGGTGTGGGCTTCCCAGATCTGGAAAAACTGTATAATGCTATTCAGCTGAGTAGAATACTGGATTGGTGCAGATTACATTCGACTAAATCCTATGTACAGATTGAGGTAGAGTTAGCGGGATTCTCATTGACGCAAGCCTTAATATGGACCCGTCTGGGACATTCTTTCCCTCCGGGTCTCTACATACTAACTAGGGCCCCCCTTGTACTTTGGAAGACACTCTCTCAGGAGGTTGTCCCTTGGTCACACCGTCCCCCACTATGAAGTTAGGAGACTTGCTAGGAATTACTTCCCCATACAGAGGCGTATGGTTTTCCACACAAAAAGTCCTAAATAAGCACTTTCTGAGTGATGTACTTCTAGGGGGTAGTTTTCCTGATCTCTCTCATCTAAAACTAAAATTGTCAAGTATTCCCGTAGATACCCTTACTTACGCACATCTTTGTCAGAGCTTCAAATCCCTTCCAGATAAAGATAATTTATGCAAGGATCTCTCCTGGTTTGAGACACTAGTGGCCCAGAGGTCTCCAGTTACCAAAGTGATCTCAAAGCTATATTCTGCTCTCCTGATGCTCCCGGTCGACATGAAATTGCCTTATATTGCAGCCTGGAAGAAAGAACTCCATACTACTTTAACTCCAGATGAAATTAAAGATATCTATGCTCATAGCACTGGCCCATCTAGATGTATTACTCTTCAGGAGACGTCTTATAAGTTGGTTAGTAGATGGTATAAAACTCCTGCTGTGTTACACACAATGTTTCCGACATTGCCCCCGGAGTGTTGGAGATGTATGTCTAAGATTGGTGATTATATGCACATATGATGGGACTGTGATTTCATTAGACCCTTCTGGAATGTGGTAGACGACATTATTCTGAAAGTTTGCCCTGGCTCCCCTCCTTTGTCTCCGAAGGTTATATTTTTGAACGCCACACCCCTTGATCGTGTTCCTTACAATGTACATCTTTGGAGACAAATGATCCTCACGGCCAAAGCCATGATACCTTTATATTGGAGGCAAACTACACCACCCCCAATTCTTCAGTGGATCCAAAGGGTAGGTCAGGTGGCTAGGTTTGAGGAATTGAGTGCCCACACCCTCAAGTCTATGGTAAATATCAGAGGATTTGGTCGGCGTGGATCTCCTTCTCCACCCAAGGGGACCTCAACCCCTTTCTGATGCCAAATTCATCGTACTGAGTGTTTAGGCCTCACATGTTCTCCCCCGCGCGTTCTTTTCTCCTTATTATTTCGATTTAATTGGTTCCATGAAACGGATGTAAAACTGACGTTACTTTACCCTCTCCCTATTGGTAAAAGGGTTACTGTGTGACTCTGCATCTGTTAATATTTTGCATATGCATTTTGGATTTTATTGAGTGTGGACTTCATTCTCACATTTCTGTTTTCATATAATATTGGAAACCTGGGACCTGGGTGGTATTTACCCCTCCTAGCTCCTCCATAGGCATCTTCTTTTGCCTGGTATTGTTGTTTTTTGTGATGTATCAAAATTAATGTACCAGCTTACATTGTTTGGATTGTAATGCCTTTAGTGAAAAACTGAAAAAATAAAAAGATATTTACAAAAAAAAAATGTTGCTGTAACCGGCACAAGTAGCAGCCAAAAAAAGGGTGGTGGTATCAGGGCAGAGCTGTACTGGAATGGTTCATTCGCTCTTCAACATCATCTGAAGTGACAACAGATACACACAGCCAGGAATCGGTGGGTTTCTCTGACACCACGCTTAGTTGGCATGGCTCAGGGACTGCCTCTGTGCCGTCATCTGTCCTGAACCTGCCTCTTGCTTTTGCTGCTCCTTATGCTAACCAAGTAATGTTTGCTGCTGTCTCTGTTCCGCTTTTTAACGAGGATGAGCTTTATGAGGACAGTCAGCAGTTAATGGCCAGCATAGACTTGGAGAAGAGGGAGGTCTGCTGCAGACTCCTCTAGGCGTCCAACTACCGATGATGACAGTTGTGTTGGAGCCATGTTGCGAGAGGTCAGGGACATGCGTCAGAGACAGATGAAGGTAACACAAGTGATGACCAAACAGAGGTAGATGATGATGATGATCGCACGGGGGAGCCAGGTGAAGAGGGAGCATCGTCATCATCAGGGGGCGAGGGTGGCATCGTGCCTGTGAGACAGCAGGGTGGAAGCGTGCCTGGAAGACATCAAGGTGGGAGCAGTGGGAGATCTGCAGCCAAACATGCACCATCTGCTACTCCGGAGACTACCTGTGAGGAACACACTAGCAGTGCAAGGGTTCATAAAAGCAGCGGCAGGCAGGCATCATGCAGTGGTGGAGGGAAAATGCCATAAAGTGGCCTGGGAATATTGTGCAACTTATTTGGTGTTACAGCCTGATGCAGCAACTACTGCATCTCCCACCGACCCAAGCTCCATCTCCAGCAGTCAGAGCTTCAATGTCGTCTATTGCTCTTGATGCTCCTACTCCTCGTCACTTGTTTCAACAGCACTTGATCACCAAGACGATTGCAAAAAGACAACAGTACATGCACTAAGCCAATGGCACAAAAGCTTGTGCACCTGGCAAAGTTGCTTGGACTAAAGTCCCTCCCGTTCCATGTAGTTGACTACAGAGAACTGATGGCTTGTGCCCACCCTTGGTGGAGAGTCCGAAGCCGACATTACTTTTCCCAAAAAACTGTACAAGACCTTCACACGTACATTGAGCAGAAGGTGGGGCAGTCCTTGGGCCTCTCAGTGTCTGGTAGAGTTCACATTAGCACTGATGTATGGAGTTGTAACTATGGCCAAGGACAATATATGTCGTTCACAGCCCACTGGGTAAATGTCGTTCCAGGCAAGACACACCATCAACCTAGCCAGGTATTGGCAATGCTCCCTCCGTGTTGTAATGCTGGGATTTCTGCGTCAATGTCCTCCTCTGCCTCCTCATCCACCACCTTGTCCTCACCCTCCCCTCTAGGCACTGTTAACAGTGGTCCTCCAGCATATCACTTATGCAAATCTAGGCATTGTCACACAGTTCTGCACCTGGTCAGCTTTGGTGAACAGACCCACACCGAGGAGGAACTGCTCAGCATCATCAATAAAGAAATTGAACACCAGCTGTCTCTTCACGAGCCTGACATAGGAACCATGGTTACTTATAACGTGAAGAACAGTTTGTCTGCGCTGCCCCAGGAAGGGCTGACCCATGTGCCCTGCATGGCGCATGTATTCAATCTAGTTGTCACCCGGTTCCTCAAGTCTTCAACTGAACTGCAAGAGCTGTTAAAAATGTCCAGGAAACTATGCATGCACTTCAGCCACTCTTACCTTGCAAATACACCCTCCGTGAGCTACAAACGCAAAATGCTCTTCTCCAACATCACCTAATATGGGACATTTCCACCCATTGGAACTCCACGCTCCATATGTTAGACCACTTGTACAGGCAGAGAAAGGAGGTCAACAATTTCTCCCCAATGTAACTTCCACGTTAGCCAGTGGCAGCTCATGCATTAAACGTGCGGTTAGCTCTGCAAATTTGTTCAACTGAGGTACAGTATTTGCACAGGTAAAATGGGCTGTGACTTTTAAAGGGCAGTCCATGTGTTGAGAGAAGTAGGACTATGGAATTGTTGATTTTATCCATCTTGCAATGGTGGATTTAGATGCCTGTTTTCCTTTGTTCTTTCCCGAGAACTGCAGAAATAAAACTTTCTGAATAGGAGAGTGGCACCTACAGTGCCTTGCGAAAGTATTCGCCCCCCCTGGAACTTTTCAACCTTTTACCACATTTCAGGCTTCAAACAAAAAGATATAACATATATTAATTTTTTAGTGAAGAATCAACAAGTGGGTCAAAATTGTGAAGTGGAACGAAATTTATTGGATCATTTAAACTTTTTTTTGTAATAATAAAACTGAAAAGTGGGGCGTGCAAAATTATTCGTCCCCCATGCATTAATACTTTGTTGCGCCACCTTTTGCTGCGATTACAGCTGCAAGTCGCTTGGGGTATGTCTCTATTAGAGATGAGCAATTTTCAAGTAGTAGCGTACGCATTTTATAATCTGTAAGCTAATGCATACGTATCTTCTAATCTGTACACTAATGCGTACGCATCTTATAAATTTGTACGCTAATGCGTACAAATTACAAGATGCGTACACATTAGCGTATAGATTGGAAAATGCGTACGCTACTACTCGAAAATTGCTCCCGAGCATGCTCGCTCATCTCTAGTCTCTATCAGTTTTGCACATCTAGAGACTGAAATTCTTGCCCATTCTTCCTTGCAAAAGAGCTCGAGCTCTTTGAGGTTGGATGGAGAGCGTTTGTGAACAGCAGTTTTCAGCTCTTTCCACATATTCTCAATTGGATTCAGGTCTGGACTTTGACTTGGCCATTCTAAGACCTGGATACGTTTATTTTTGAACAATTCCATTGTAGATTTTGCTTTATGTTTGGGATCATTGTCTTGTTGGAAGATAAATCTCCGTCCTAGTCTCAGGTCTTTTGCAGACTCCAACAGGTTTTCATCCAGAATGGTCCTGTATTTGGATCCATCCATCTTCCCATCAATTTTAACCTTTTTCCCTGTTCCTGCTGATGAAAAGCAGGCCCAAACCATGATGCTGCCACCACCATGTTTGACAGTGGGGATGGTGTGTTCAGGGTGATGAGCTGTGTTGCTTTTACGCCAAACATATCGTTTTGCATTGTTTCCAAAAAGTTCGATTTTGGTTTCATCTGACCAGAGCACCTTCTTCCACATGTTTGGTGTGTCTCCCAGGCGGCTTGTGGCAAACTGTAAACAAGACTTTTTATGGATATCTTTGAGAAATGCCTTTCTTCTTGCCACTCTTCCATAAAGGCCAGATTTGTGAAGTGTTCGACTGATTGTTGTCCTATGGACAGACTCTCCCACCTCAGCTGTAGATCTCTGCAGTTCATCCAGAGTGATCATGGGCCTCTTGGCTGCATCTCTGATCAGTCTTCTCCTTGTTTGAGATGAAAGTTTAGAGGGACGGCCGGGTCTTGGTAGATTTGCAGTGGTCTGATACTCCTTCCATTTCAATATGATCGCTTGCACAATGCTCCTTGGGATGTTTAAAGCTTAGGAAATCTTTTGGTATCCAAATCCGGCTTTAAACTTCTCTACAATAGTATCACGGACCTGCCTGGTGTGTTCCTTGGTCTTCATGATGCTCTCTGTGCTCACTGAGCAGGTGCATTTATACTGAGACTTGATTACACACAGGTGGATTCTATGTATCTTCATCAGTCATGTAGGACAACAGTAGATCATTCAGAGATCCTCAATGAACTTCTGGAGTGAGTTTTCTGAACTGAAAGTAAATGGGCCGAATAATTTTGCATGCCCAACTTTTCAGTTTTATTATTACAAAAAAAGTTTAAATGATCCAATAAATTTCGTTCCACTTCACAATTGTGACCCACTTGTGTTGATTCTTCACCAAAAATTTAAAATGTTATATCTTTTTGTTTGAAGCCTGAAATGTGGCAAAAGGTTGAAAAGTTCCAGGGGGCAGAATACTTTCGCAAGGCACTGTAAGTATTCTAAGACTGATCATCTGATGTCCAGGGTATTGAATTTATCTTACTTCTGGTTCATGGATCTGCACAGAATAAAGGAAGAAATATTTCTTGATTTATATGGAAAGATGACACCACTTTTGGAAGAAAAGTCAGATCAAGCTTTTAAATTATTCTGTCCTCCAAGAATCTTAAATATTGGTCTCTGATAACAGAGCCTGTATTTCCCCTATTCTTCTAGCAGAAGTTATGGCCACCAAGAAATCCATCTTCATAGATAACATCTTGATGTTACATTCATTTAGAGGCTTAAAAGGAGGACTACATAGGAAATTTAGGACCAATAGTGAATCCCAGGGTGGAACGGACTTCTATATAGAAGGATGGATTCTGGACACAGCCCTGGAAAAAGCTTAAAGCAGAAATCTGTACTTTTATGGTACTGGGTCTAAGGCCCATGTCAAAATCCTCCTGCAAGAATGCAAGAATATCTTGAATAGAAGGGTAAAGTCCTGTTGAGGAAGAGAATCATACCAGGAACAGAATTTTTTTTCAAACCTTACCATAAATAGTGGATAGAGATGAGCGAATCATTCAAAATTTTATTCGACGAACATTCGTCGAACTTTTCATAAGATTAGTATATTCAAATATATTAGTTAAATTTGCGTACAAAATATACGTTATTACGTGGCGTTTAGCGAACATTCGCGCACTAATAACGAACGTTCAGTTTTAAAAAGTACGCAAATTCTTTGAACACGTAAGCATGAGCATACAAATTGCGTACGAATCCTCAGCGTACTATTGTCTAGCGATTACGTACTATGCAGGCACGCACGACGAGAGGCCGCGGCGTGCACTCCTCAGAGGTAGAGCGAATTTTTGAAAATGGCATCCAGGCGATCCTCATCATTTAGCTCTGCAGAGCTAAAATACATGATCCGGCTGATGGACCAGCAGGATTACAATGGCACACACCGCCACCCGAACCAGCATAAAAAGGAGGTGATCCAGCAGGAGATCCGAGTCTTGCGCTATCGTTTCGACACTGTGCGGACCCCGGGCCAGATCCAGCGGAAATTGTCCAGTCTGAAGTTTAAATGCCCAGAGTGGCTTAATGAAATCCGCGCAGAGATACAGCAGGGTGAGTAACAAAATATTTGAAAAGTAAAAACATGTTAAAAAATTAGTGTACTGTGTTGTATATATACCAGCAGTGAGTGCTAATAATGAAAAAAGTATAGGACAACGTGGGCATGCGTAGTGCACTGCAGCAATTTTCTTTCATGCTAGGCCACGCATCTAACTCAAACCAAACAAGTGAAGGTATTCTCAGATACGTGCCCCTTCACAGTAATTTGCCTTAGGCTACTTTCACATATGTGGTGGTGATCCTGCAGGCTGTTCT